>QKWP01000442.1:186695-262246 GCA_003550325.1 Gigaspora rosea
AATTAAATTGTGTGTTTCATCCCCTTGTAGATCAAATTTCTTCTAGAAATTTCTAGGAGAATCAATAACAACTACTGGTTCCTATGTTTGTGGCTCATAATATTTAGCAAGATGATCACTATTATAGTATTTTTGCAAAATTTTTCCCTTCTATTGTCCATAATTTATAAGCACCATTGTCTAATTTCTCATGGATAAGGAAAGTTCCAAATCTTTTGTCTTCAAATTTGGCTGAGCGAGAGGCTTCTAGTTCCTTTCTTTGTATCCATACTTTATCACCAATTTCAAATGCCTCTGTTCGAATATTGGCATCAAAACGGACTTTTTGTTTTTGCTGTGATCGTTCAGTATTTTGCCTGGCCTGATTCTGGTAATTTGGTAATTTCTCTATTAAATCATAAGCACGTTGGAGGATACTTCCTTGTAAGTCTATTTCATTATTAATTTCTACCAAAATTAAAACTTATTCTATAACAACATGATCGTCATACTAATAGATTTTATTACCTCTTAAATAAAGTTTTTTTTAACTTTTTTTTTATTTCTTTTTTTTTGCTTAACTTTTTTTTTTGTCCAATTTTTTTGTTCGAATTAAAGATAATTTTAAAGCGTTTACTACAAAAATAAAAAAAATTCAAAACTTGAAATAATTATTATAACTTTCGCTATACTTTCATATAAATAATTATTGTTGTAGCTGATGCTAAAAACAGCTAATGCTAAAATTTTAACCTACTTTGATATAAAATTTTAAAATTATTTTTGTAGTAATTTTTTTATTTTTGTCTTATAGGGTTAGGGTGAGGTTTGGAGGAAGATTTGATATTTAAAGTGTATTTGTAGATTTTAGCAGGGCTTATAGTTTCAAATCAAGATCCCAAATTTCAGCAATAGCCATTTTCAGCATCAGCTGTGACAATTATCGACAATTATTATAACATTCGCTATACTTTCATGTGAATAATACATACTTTGCTGCTTGCTTGTCATATATTAGCATATTAGTGCCTTCCAATATTAATACTGTGTTAGATATTTGTGAGGAAGTCAAAGAAATAGATGCAGATTTAAGTGAAGCTAACATGGATGATGTGCTTGACACAGTTCTGGACGCAACTGAAAGTGTAGGTCATGTGTAGGAAGCAGTAGAAGATGATAATGTATTAGAAGAGAAATTAGAATCTGAAAGAATAAAAATATATTCGCATCCAGTTAATGAGTATGTGATATGGATTAAAAATCTTGAATATGCTGAACTAAGTTATGTTTGGCATGATTGTAGAAGCATATCACATAGCAATACAAAAAAAACTATTGGACTAAGTGATAGTATTGCTATCGTTACAGGTTATATAAAAGTGTTGCTGGGAGTAATCCGCACAAAAAATCACGAATCGCACAAAAGAACTTAAAAAAATGTTGTCGTAAAAGTTTTATTACTGTTACACTTTCTGTAAATTCATTTGCTATAGTTTTACAGTATCATTACAAACACACCAACCATTACCCTGGCCATTTGTCAGATTTGTGTACGCTTTCTCTTTCCAAAAATATTAGAGAATTTGTCCAAAAACGTGTTTTTGAAGTGCTCAACACCTTTAGTATACAGAAACTTTTAAAGTTTAGAGCAGTTGAACTTAAAGATCAAATAAAGAGAGACACTAAAGGTTATTTACAAGATGTTCAAACATTATGGGATACCTTTATAATATGTGACGATATATATCAGATATGTACTCATGTATAATATAATAAATAATATTATTTTTCTTGATAAGAATAAGTTGGTTTCTTTAGATAAATAGTAAGAAAAGCTAATTAATGGAGGTGGTAGTGCTTGTTTGAACGTAATAATAAACTAAATAATATTGGGTTTTTATTGCATTTCAAACAAAAGAACAAAAGGAATTTACAAAACTTGCTAGAGTTTTGTATTTAGATAAACACATAGTATGAATTACTATGGGTTTCATCTTTTTACTATTATGATATATTATTCAATGACAGGTAGTAGGTATCCAATTGCATTTTTGATAAGCAAATTCAAATAATCTTTAACTTTGGAAAGGTAGATAGATTTTTTAAAACATGAGAATGAGGTACGCCCAAATATATTTATGGTGGATGTTGCTGAAGAGGAGATAAAGGCTGTTGGAGAGAGTTTTCCAGACAGTTCCATATTTTTATGTCACTTTCACGTATTGCGTTCTTGGCGCAGAAAGCTGGGTCATAAACATGGAATGAAAAATTAATCCAAATAAAGAAATCATTTGGAAAGATCTATGGAGGTTATTGAGAACTGAAGAATGGAGCAACTCAAAAACTCAGCAACAAATCGTAAAGACAATTGGCAGGTGGTGAGAGATAGATAACGAAGATATAAAGGAATTTGCAAAGTATTTTGAATACTGGTGGAAACCAAGATATGAGATGTGGATAATATGTGCTAGAGGTTTATCACGTGATAACATAGATACGAATAATTTAATAGAATCCTTTCATCATAAGTTGAAATATACATTTATAAAAGGGCATCCAGGTTTTTTTTTATCTGTATTGTTTAATTTTGATTTTTTTATTGTTTTCTTTACTAATGGTTTTTTTAATCTCAGGTTGCCGACTCGATAGTAAGGTTTATCTATTAGTTGAGATAGTACTTCAAGATAGTGTTCTACAGACCCAATTCGAGATCCGGATCTGATCTGAATTTGTACTCATCGGATCTCAAAAATCAAGGATTCGGATTCGGTCTATTAGATTCGGATCCATATAAAAACCCGAAAGATCTGAAAAGTTCCGATTCTTCATATGTAAGGAGTTCTTCGGATTCGGTCAGGATCAGGTTTCATATATTTAAACACTGATTCGAATCTATACTTGGACCTGAATTGAAATTTCGGATCAGATTCGGATCTTTAAAAATATCTGTCTGATCCGATCCATGCGGAACACTACTTCGAAATATGAATTTTTCTATGTTTTTAAATAAGTTGAGAATTGGTCAGATGAATCCCCAACAATGCCAACAATGCATTTGTAAGATTACTGGAACTAAACATATAAACAAAAATGATATTTATAAAATTTAACAGGACATTTGGTTAGTTCGATCTATGACAAATAATGATATTAAGTATTCCGTCCGTAAGAGGGATAATAGTGATGAAACCAATTTGGATATTACGTCATATATTTGTAGTTGTTTAGACTTTAGAAAATATCAATTAGCCTGCAAACATATATTCTCAGTACTAGCTCAACTTCGCATTTATGATGACAATAAAAAGAACGAACATGGTTAGTAATTGGCTTCAAATTTTGCTTTGAAATATGTCTTAACTAAAGATTGGACCCATTGAGAAAATCTCTACCTGAGTATTATTAAATCATTCGTGTTATCCGGGTAAATTATTATGTATTTCGGGTAATAATATGCCAATAATTTTTACCCAGGTCCAATCTCTAGTTCTAACAAATGCTTAGTAGTCATTTAACAATTATTTAATAATTAAAATTTTTTTTAATCAAGTAAATATTGAAACATATGACAGAAATGTTGAAATTACAAAATTACAAAAAGATCTATCTGCAATTATTGTTGAATGGAGAAAAAAGAATGCACAAGATATTTGTAGTCTACAAGAATCTTTTCGGCAAACTGCCCAAGCAGAAAGAGCAAGAATTGCCAGAGCTGAGATCCTACCACAAGTAAATGAAATGAAAACATCTCAAATTGCATCAAATATTAAGTCAAAAAGCATAATTTTTATTGATATGTATACATGCTTGAAATCATCAATTTGATCAGTATACTATTGCAAAGTAATATAATTGAACAATTATATTTTTTTAAAATGTTACAAAGCTTTATCTCTAATAAACTACAGTAAGCAAAAAAAAATATAATAATAATGGGATGGGTTAATATAATCCAGTAAGTGCATGTAATCATGTTCGAATATGTATAATTATCGTAACTTAATGCATGCCGTTAACCATTTCGAGATATTTGCATTTAATTTGTAAAAACTTTTTTTTATTTTTAAAATTGTAAAATTTGTAATTTTTAAATATTCCAGTATTGGTCATGAAAATACAATAGCATGGTGGACATTCGATTTGATTGGCTTGAAGATCACTAGATTACACAATATAAAAAAATTTTAAAGTAACCCTTACTATGAAAAACCACGTTATCAATTAACAACTCATAGTTTTACATAATAAAATTTTTTTAAACCATATAATAGTGCTCTTCAACTCTTCATATGTCTTCTGTAAAAAAAGATCAGTATAGATCAAATACGGTAATGTAGTATGTAATGAATGAGTTAATTAGCTATTAATCATTATATAAACTTAGTTATTATAAGTAATTTTTTGGTTACTAGCGAAAAAATACAATGGCCCGAGTTGATAAAGAAGTTTTAGTACCGTGAGTTAATTTTTTTAAAGACAAAAAAATTTATTTGAACAAATCATAAACATTTAAATACGTAAAAGGGAACTACAGAAGCATTAAACCAATTGACAGGTAGGTCAAGAAGCAAATGCTGATCCAAAATTAACTAAATTGGCATAAAACGTTGATAACAATTTCTGCTGAAACTATTTTGGTTGAAGGTGGCTTACCGTATTTGATTCCTTAAAGACACACATTGTTTGGACTATTACAAAATACGCAGTGGGTGCAAACACAAAAAGCTGTTCACGACAACTTCGATTAATGACCTACAACTTGAATGATAAACCGTTATGTGATTGGTAGGAGGTTTAAAAATCAACATAAACATGGGGTGATTCTGCAATTGCAATTTATGAATAACCAAAAATTGAAAAGATGGTAACTAGAGAATATTTATAGAAAATGCAAAGCAGAGAAGTCTCGAAAAATTGTTATATGGGGTGTTCCAATTTAAAAGGCCCATTTTTACAATTTTTGAAAAATGAGTTTTTGTTAGAATTACAAAATTTTGACATGATTGACTTTTTTTAATTATAAATGAAAGTTGATTTGCATAATAAAAAATCAAAATAATGTAAAAAGAAAAATTACATAAGGCTGCATAGAGCCAACACGTCACGAGATTATCCGATAGTCATCTGCCATCTTTAACCAATCAAAATCGTGAAATTTGATTAATCCCGGCAAATATCTCAAAATAAAATATATGTAAAAATGGGCCCTTTTAACTTGGAGCACCCCTAATGTTGTTAGTCGAAATACTTAATTTAGTCAACCATTTAGGCAATTAGTGTCTAAATATATTTCAATATGGCATTATTTTTTTTTGAAATGTCAAAAGTCTAAATTTGTCTAAATGCCTAAATAGTTGACTAAATAAATACTATGTGACTAAATATTTAAATAGTAGACTAAATAAAATACTTGTGACTAAATGTCTAAATTAAATATAAACAATAAAATTATTTAAATAAATTGAATATTATATTATTACTACTGCACTTTGAACTTAAAGACAAAGTACAACTAAGTATAAATTTAATCTTAATTAGTGATAAGTTATTTAGTGCTTTTTATATATGATGTGCGTAATGCGCAGTATTATACCTGGTTTATAAAAATGCTCCATTGTTGGAATAATAAGTAATTTTGTTCCACTCTTGAGCTTGTTCATAATTTAATTAATTTTTTCCAGTTGGGAACTTCCAAATGCTTAAGATAAATTGATCTGCATTATGCTAGCATGCTCGCATAAAAATATATCTGCACAAATCATATGCATGGTTTCAAAATTCGTACGCATTATTATACTAGTTCTAATAATAATAGACAGATTTAGACATTTGTTTAGAGGTAGCTTTATGTAATGAACGAGTAATAAATTAATCATTTGAATGAAGTCTATAATAATAACGGGTAATAAATTAATATGTTAGTGCAATTTATAGACATTTAATTAGTCTAATAATCAGTCTGTCCGGTCTTATACTGATCATTCCTAATCAGTTCTGGACTGCAGTTCAGTCAAACTTTTTAAAAGACTACAGCCTTTGGACCAAGATGGGCCGGACGGACTGATTAACAGCACTAATGGGAATAGGTTCGCTATCCAAACAAGCTCAAGCATTCATACTCTAACGTCAATACCTATGACAAAACTCTAGACAAGGGCTGATTATTTGAACCTGTACCAATCATTCTCACAACCTGTTGAATGCATAAACTAACTATAAACTACTGACTAAACCCAAGGTCCTAAACCACACCTTGACTAATACATGAAAACACAAGNAACTATAAACTACTGACTAAACCCAAGGTCCTAAACCACACCTTGACTAATACATGAAAACACAAGCATAAAAAAAATACAGTATCTACAGGTCCCTGCAGTCGCGGAGCCTAACTATCTATTAATAAGATCCTTGCACTGCTACTGCAGCCACGGAGCTTAACTATCCACTAATAAGGTCTTGTACAGCGCCGTGTGGCCTAACTATCTATTAATAAGATCCTTGCACTGCCACTATAACCGCGGTGCCTAATCATCCATTAATAAGGCCCTTGCACTGCTACTGCAATTGAGGAGCCTAAACATACACTAATAAGGTCCTTGCACTGCCACTACAGCAGCTGAGCCTAACTATCCACTAATAAGGTCCTTGCAGCTGCGGTGCCTAACTATCCACTATTGAGGTCCGTGTGCGGCTACTGCAGTCGCAGAGCCAAACTATGCACTAATAGGACTTGTACTGCCACTGCAGCAGCTGAGCCTAACTATCCACTAATAAGGTCCTTGCAGCTGCGGTGCCTAACTATCCACTATTGAGGTCCGTGTGCGGCTACTGCAGCTGCAGAGCCAAACTATGCACTAATAGGACTTGCACTGCCACTGCAGCCACGGAGCCCAACAACTGACTAAAGATGGTGGGCGGGAGATAGAGCCAGCATTTACCAAATCGAGTGATAGCAAAACCAAAATAACTAACCTTTATTGCTAATGCTAATACTAATTTGTTATTTATCCAAAAATATTTAATGTTTAGTTAAGCCTCTAAAAATTAACCTCACATATCACAAAAAATTAGGCTACATATGTTCATTACAATAATTTAAAGCTATATTTGGACCGATTGTCTTTTTGGTCCGTCCCATAAAAAGACAGTTCTAAAGAGGACCGCAGAACCAGCAGTTTTAGTCAGACTGATTAACAGCTCTTACTCCCATATGTTTTTCATATATATTTCTTAATTTAGACATTTCGGCATTATTTAGACATTTTGACATTATTTAGACATTTCGGCATAATTTAGGATTTCGCCAATATTTAGACATTTCGGCAGCCTAAATATCAAATGTCGAAATATTTCTACAAGCATAAATCAATTTCGGCTAACAACATTAGTTGAGGACGAGTTGTATGCCTTTGGAAAACAATGCCGATTTGAACAGTATGTAAGGATATATTAGATATCTTTTATTGCTATGAAATTTCTAACTCATGATTTGCGTATGTTTTCAGTTTGGCACATTCTTTCATTATCGACCCTGATGATGAAACCTACCATCAAAACAATGTGTTTACCCTCGAAGAACTCGAAAAGATTCGTGACACAGAATCAAAAGACCTTCCTAAGATGCTGACCGAATTATTGAAATTTATCAGTTCTTTCCGAATGAAAACAACAGAAAATTTACGGATAGTGCTTGTTACATGAAAGGACTGGGAAGGCGAAAACTTTGACAGGTCTAAACATTTTGATTTTGACTGGATTAAACATAGCGTTCACAGTTTATTATTAGAATTTGAGTCCGGCACATTAAAGCAAGATCACTTGGAAGCGTGATACAAAATCCATATTTGGTTACTAATAGACAAATCCTTCAACGAGTTAAAAGGGGTGTATATTGCCAGAGGCGAGTCATATAGTCTTGCTTTTGTGAAATGCAAAAATAAATATAGAGTTATTCAAGGATTGGTCGCAACCATATGAAAAGTACTTGGAAGAAGAGAGATTTAATATTAAGGAAAGGAATATATGAATACGGACGGTGCTTTTGAGGTTGGAAAGGACTACAAGGGGGATAAAGGGACTAGCTACTCAGAGAAAGGGGTTTAAAAAATCTAAAGACATGTTAGTAGATTTGGGCAATTATATAAAGTGGAAAAAAATAAACTACGTCAATTGGAGCTAGTAAGCTTCATTCATGCTAGTAGTATGCTTTGCTTTTAATCTGTCTATGATTTGATGAATTTGTTATACATATTAACTATATTATTATACAGGTCTTTTTATAATTTTATTACGTATTGATGCTCCTGCTGGCTATATGTATAGAATAACGAGATCGGAGACTCTACAGATACCAACTGATGTTAGATATTTTGAAGAAGCTCTTAAGTGTATGGTTTTGACTTGGAAAGCGAGATTATTATTGATACTTTCATTATTACATCAATAGAATACAAATATTTACGAGAACTTTAGGCAATTGTTCGTAAAACAATTGATGTTATTGAAGGAATTAATAACGATGATGATCACGATGATATATTGGAGAATTTGCAAGAAGCTAGCATAAGGATTGTACTATTGTTCCTAATTGTATTAGGACATCACAAAAAAAACGGACAGTCTCGCTAACATCGCAAGTTCTATTAAAGAAGAAAAAGGAATAAACACTTACCTTTTCACTTTCTTAGTAGTCATAATAAAAATTGTTCTGAAGCTTGTACGTTATATGCGAAATGTTAGGTTGCATTGTAAATTCCTGATAAATTTCTACAATCACATGATTATTAAATTTCAGTCTATTCATTTTAAAAATTTTAAAAAATATAACTTTAATTATAAATGTTGGTTACCTAAGTTAATTTCATTTTTCGTATAAAATACTATCTTATTTCTAAAATTTATATAGCATCCAATTATATCATCAGTAGTATATGACTCTCTATATGGCCCACCACTTCCTGAATAAAAAGAATATCCGTCGTCACCATGATAACCACACTCCAATGATTCATTTTCCTTGTTTTCCTGTCCTAAAGATATGATATAGATATTAATCTATAATAATAAGAAAATAAAATAAAAATTTGCTATTACCAGGCATGAGCATATTATTTATATAATTTGAATCGTCTATTTTTTTATCGCTTTGCTTTGTACAATATCTGATTCCAATCATTCTATTAAGAAAATGGAATTAAAAAATTTTAGGAAATCAGATACCCATTTTTTTCTTTGTTTATAATTTAAATTCAAAGTAAAATATCCTGTACTCTGAAGGGACTGGATGATTTGCTCGAACGATAGCAGCTTTAAACTCATCAGGACCTTTAATTAAAAGTTTTTTTTTTAATAAATTAAAAGGCTATAATGATATTCTGGGTAGTTTCAAGAACAGTGAACCCAGTGATATCTTCATGATCATCATTTCACGTTATTAATAATTCGGCCTAAGTTAGGGTTAGTGTTAGATTAGGTGATAATATAGGTTAGGCCAATTTTGTTAGTGCTAGTAAACAAATGACTTAATTGTATGATTTCACGTGATGTAATGATCGCTGGGTTCACTGTTCTTGAAGTGTCCCTCTAAATCTCCCATTGCTGTAGGTTAAAATCAATTCAGAATTTTTGTTAATATCCAAAAGTAATTTACACAATATACGATTTTATGTATGCACATTTGTATTCACTAGTGTTAAAAATTAAGTTGGGAAGAGATTGAATACATAATAGCTTAATTAAAAATACAAGAAAAGAATATAATTTAAGATTTATACAGAGGATTGGAAATTTTAATTCTGCACGTGATTAAGTTAAGCGTAATAAAAAGAATTTTCTATCAAAGCGGAGTATGCAAAGATTATTAGTTATTCGAAAGGTAGATTTGTGAAGTTTCAAAATGTTACTTTTTTCGACCGTTACGAGAAAATTATTGAAGCCGATAATATAGAATATATAATGTATTATCCGGATGGATTTTTTTATTGGAATTACATTGAAAAAGGGGTTTATCGTGAATCTGCAACATATATTAGATATTTTATTTTAACAAATACTTATATGTTTGTTAATTCTAAAAGTACGCATTCTCTTGAGAAGTTAATGGTTTTTTAATTACTAATTAGTTTTGACATTAAATTTATTATTAATTAGTTGGTTAATAGTAAATGAAAATTAGGTCGTGCTTGTTAGTTTTATTATTTTTCCTTTTTTTATCTTTTGATATACTGTATTGTAAATAATTTTTTTATTAAAAAAATTTTTATAATGATAAGTGTAATGGATATTTTAAATTTGATTGGCTAATGCTAATAAAATTTTTTACATTTTACAAAACGTCTAACTCAAGATTTCATGTGATTTGTCATGCAAATTTTTCAATAATACTTGTCAAATCCCAAACATAATAAAATTGTCCCAAATCCCAATCCCAAATTTCAATCCCTAACATAATCCCAAATCCCAATATTTTTGCCAACAAGTATACTCATCGGTGAGTTGAACACGTAAGAATTAAACTTTGCTTTATGAATAGATATATTTGATTCAATAATTTCAATTTCACTTGTTAAAGAATTTACGGCAGTTTTCAGCTAATGATAAATATAATGCTTTCAATTTTGCTAAACTATTTATCTCTAAATTTGCCAAAGCTTTTCTCTTCTTTATATCCTTAAGATTCTTTACAGTTTTTGGTACTTTAAGGGGTTCAATTGCTGATTCATTTTTTGATTCATTTTTTGTGTCAATTTGGTTTACTGAGTCACCTAATTCGAAAACTTCTCGAGCGGATTCAGTTTTGGACAAATAAATAAACAAATCGATAAATTATTTTTGTCAAAAGTATGTTGTTAAAAACAAAGCTCGTGGGCAAAATATATAGATTCTATGCAATTTATTTTGTAAATTTTATAATAAACTCATGAAAAAAATCTTTTTAAATCTAATATAAACTAAAATTTGTACAAAAATAAAGTAATTTTTTTTTTTAAAAAAATAAAATGAATTAAATATAGAATAGGTATCACTTCGATAAAATTTCGAGAGACAAAGAATTAGCCGTATTCACATAATCACGAAATGTGGCGCAACACCATTTCATGTGACAAATCTGGTTTGCGCAATACTGATTTGGCTGCATGAAGAGGTGCTGCGCTACATTTTACGATTATTTGAATAAGGCTAATTCTTCATCCCTCGAAATTTTATCAGAGGCGTCACCAATTCTATATTTAACCCAAACATTTTATGAATTTTGGTTATTTTTGAATTGAAATAGCAGATATATAATGTCATTGAGATGTATTAAATTTGATTCAACAATTTCAATGCTGTTGCAATTGTTAAAGAATTGACACCATATGTTGGCTAAAGATGGATCAATAAAACCCAATTTATTTAAAAGTCTGTTTATCTCTAAATCTGCCAAAAGCCTTCTTTCCGTTAAACTTCGATTCTTTACGTTATAACTTGAAAGTGTTGTATTAACAAAATTTCCATTTCTGATTCGTTCATTTTTTTCATTTATTATTTCCATGAATAGTGCATTTGCATTTTGTTGGGCATTGTTGATATTTTTTTTTAATTCATTTTTAGACTCATCTTTGAAATGGTATCCGGCTCTTTTTTTTTGAATTTTTTGAGTATATGGTTTTTTGAGAATATTCTTATTGTAAGTTTTTATTTTAAGTACTTCTTTTGTATAGGCAGATTGTTTTTGAAATGTATTGATATCATCATTCGCTGTGTGATTCTCATTTTCTAATGTTTCGTCATCATATATTACATAAATAAATTCATCTTTATCGATCAGGTACTCAGTGAATACTTCTTGAGTGGTTTCATTTTGGGACAAATAGATAAACAAACCAATAGTAGAATAACAAATAAATAAAAATATTGTAAGAAAAAAGATATTGAAGAAATCCATTTTACAAATTTATTTTTTAAAAAATGCGATTTCGCAAGCTTAAAGGTGTTTTAATCGATTTTAAATAAATTAATTTTTAAATCACTGCATAATTATTCTCATGCATAATATTCTTTTAATAATTATAAGAAACTTGTTAATGATTCAAAAAAAAAAAAAAAAAAAAAGAAGAGAAATTTTTTACATTTACTTGAGACCTGATTTTTGCAAATGAACATACATTATCGATTTTGGGCTTAGCACGCATTTTGTTGTTCTTTGTTATTACATAATAATGATTATGTATTTCCTACAATGTGATTAAATGTGAATTATAAAAAAAAACTTGTTTATTCAAAGAAAAAAAATTTTTTTACATTTTCCCAAAATCCTAATTTTTTAGCATTTTGAGGCTAGGCTTAGTACACGTATTAGAACACGCTTTGTTCTTTATGGTTTTGTATTTCCTGCAATGCAATTAAATGGGAATTATAAAAGAAAAACTTGTTTATTCAAAAGAATTTTTTTTACATTTTTCTCAAATCCTAATTTTTCGCAAATATGCATTATCGCGCAGCATTTTTTTGAGGCTTAGTACGCATGTTAGAATGCGCTTTGTTCTTTATGATTCTGTATTTCCTGAAATGCAATTAAATGAGAATTATAAAAGAAAAACTTGTTTATTCAAAAGAAATTTTTTTTACATTTTTCTTAAATCGTAATTTTCGCATATGTGCATTAACGCGCAGCATTTTTTTGAGGCTTAGTATGCGTATTGGAACGCGCTTTGTTCTTTGTGTTACAATGCAATATAAATAAAGTATACCGAATTTATTTTTTGTATAATATTAAATCGTGAATTAATAATAAATTCGGCAGAACAATTGAAGTTAATTCATTTTTTGTTATCATATGACTTAATACTGTAACAAAAGTATATAGTTATATAATATAATAATATATTTATAAAACCGGTTTTTATAATTAAAAGATAACTTATGTGATGGAATTAATAACGTAATATATTGTCTAAAAAAATTAATTATTTTGACAAATCAAGTGCAATTTTATAATAAAAGTATACTAGTGTAATTATATTTCACGATAGTTCAAATAGTACCGATTATATATTTTATAAAATAATATCAATTTATATAATTCTTATATAAAAAATTCTCAATTCCAGTTTTTGGTGCATATATTTTTTTTTACAGACAGTGGGTATATGTCCCACTCTTTTGACGATCCCAATATATAAGAAAATTATTAATTTTATATTATAAGCCGTTCAATCTTATATAAAGAGCCCTTTTTATCATCAGTATATTTTTAAATTAAACCCTTTGCTATTCAAGATTCATTTTCATACAATCTTCTAAGATTCAATTTCCATACAATATTATAACTTTACTAAAAATGCCTAAAGATAAAACTGACCTCCCTCGTATATATAGAGATAAAAATGGATTTATCTCTAGTATTTTAATTAGGGGAGACATAACTGCAAGCTTCAAATTTAATAAAAAAAATATTCTCAAAAAATCAGAAAAACAAATAAAAGCAAGTGCCATTACAGTTATATTACAAAATTCCGAAAAAAAAAAAATTGTAACTTTTAAACTCGAGAGTGTAATATACAACAAACTACGCAAGAATTTAACAAAAGTAACCATATGGGCGGATTTGGGCTGATCCGGGTGATATCTGTGAATAACGTGATTAAGATTTTCAAAAAATAAATAACAAATTACACCAATCAGATAGCTTGTGTGATGTTTTCGAATTATATTATTAAGATCTTCAACAAACGATTAACAAGATTCTATCTTTCCTAGCCAATTAAGAACCAAGGTTAGACGTTGGAGATGAGGTGGAGATGAGGTGGAGATGAGGTGGAGATGAGGTGGAGAGGGGTTTCACCAGTAAAATTAGAAGAAGTAGAATTTAAATCAACATAGTTAATTTGAAGTACATATTTAATAAATATATTTATTTTTTTAATAATAGTAACTTTCTGCGACCAAACAACACTAAAAAAAAACCCAAACAACCCAGCACAAGTAAACGGCCAAACAACACAACAAAAACGACCAAACGATACAAGTATAAAAACAACTTGGGTTTTATTACCACCTTGTTGAATGTACGTTAATTCGCATTGCTAGTAGTACCTAAAGACTCAAAATGCCGCCTAGTTCAAAAACACTTCAAAGTATTTCTTCAACCCGATATTCGCCAACTGAAAACTTACCAAAATGTCATCCTTTAACCCGTTACCCCCTTCAAGAAATTCAGCAACAAAAAAATATACAAACCAATTCCTTAGAAGTTGTTGATAACTATCCAAGCATTCATGTAACTAGATTTGATGGAAATAAAAAAACAAAATACCTTTATAAAATTTTTCGTCTTGGTTATTATCCGCCAAATGTCAAACAAACAGTGCGAAGTTGTTATTTAATCCCTAATGGATATTTAGTTAGTATTAAAATTCGTGGTATAGATATTATGGCCGAAACCCAATATGATTCCAATGACAAAGTAATATATACATTAACTTGGGACGGTTCTAATGGAGAAAAACAATCTGTATCAAGCAATAGATCTGCGAGTAACGTAGCGACCTTATTTTTACAAGTTTGTATTAATAATTTAATAATTACCTTACATGTATATATAGTATTGTATATATAGTATTATACTTACTACGTATTTGTAAATAGAAATTATATAATAATAACAAGTCTGCGCTTTCTGGTGTAATACTTTTTGGATTTGATCTTGAATGTTTGGCAAAAAGACGAATTAATAGTGATAACCAATGTCAAGTTCAAATTCAAACAAATAAACCTTTTCATCAACTTAAATCCGAGTCACAAAAAAAAAAAAAACTTCAAACTTTAGCTTCTGACATTTATAATAGAGTTGAATCAGCACTTAATTTACATAATTTTTATGATTCAAAATTAGCACACGTAGAATTAAGAGTAAATGGATCACCTATTAGATTTCAAGACATAAATTTAAAAAAACCCCAATTACAAATTTTAGATTCAACAGTTCGAGCATGTGATGAGCTTCTAGTTTCTCGTGACGGATATCGTCGACTTGCAGCTGTTATGCCCGAAATGGAGCGTGAATACGAGGTTGAAAAATGTCGACATGAAATAACAAAAACTATGAATGATGTAATTCCAGTTCACACAGTTCAAATAAATTCCTTAACTCCTAATGGGGCTTATCGATTACTTAAAGACATTTTAAATGTTTTAATTTCTAAATTAGCATACGGAGATTTGGCAATATTAAAAGTAGGGGACGTAGTTCATATTAAATTAAGTGGTGATGGACGGCAGGTCGGTAAACACCATAATCATGTAATGTTTACTGCCTGCATATTAAATCAACATGATGCAGTTTTAAGTCCATCAAACCAACATTGTATTTTTCTTTATAGCGGTATAGAACAATATGAATCTCTTCAACAAGCTTTTAGCTTTTTAATTGAAGATTTATTAACTTTAAATACTGAAGGAATTACTGATTCGAATAATAATCATTGGCCAATTGAATTTTGGTTTGGCTCTGACTGGAAATTCATGTCATTAGTACTTGGCATTAAAGGACCAACAGCTGTTCATTTCTGTTTATACTGCAATTGCAAGAATACTGATCGTTGGAATATGGATTTAGATTACGAAAATTCATGTAATACTTTGGGTCGCAAAAATTCAAACCTTTTACCTTTTTTAGAAAATCAACATTGTATTCCAGATGAGTTGCATGTAATGCTTCGAATCACAGATGTTTTATTTGAATGCCTTTTCTTAGAATTATCAACTGAACCTGCATTTAATAGACGATCAAAAAATAATACTGCAACAATTCGGGAGCAAGTTGAGTTAACAATCCATTCTCTTGGTATCAATGTATTCAAATTTAAGGAACCCGAAACTTCAAAAGGAAAATGGCATTGGACATCACTAATGGGGCCCGATAAGTTGGTTCTTTTAGAAAAATTTCCAATTGAATTATTTGTTCCGGGTCAAAGAGGCAAGGATATACAAACACTTTGGCATGAGTTTTATTTTTTGTACCAAACAATGCGTAAGAGTGATCTAACAGATGATGATATCATTAAATTTGAAACTTCAGCACGACAATGGGTTAAAAATTTCTGCCGACCAACAATTGAAACTAAAGAAGGTAAAATTTTACAAGTAGGACTATATCATCGTGATGACGTTACTCCTTACATGCACGTACTCGCATGCCATATTCCAAAATTTATAAAATATCTTAAAACAAAAAAATTAAGTCTACGATGGTTTTCATGTTCAGGTGTCGAGAAAAAAAATCATAACCATGTTCAGTTATTTTATGGCGGCACAACAATGGGTGGTGGTAATTCTTTAAAGTCTGTAGCATATGAAATATGTTCATATGAAAATAGACAACTTTATTATCAAATTAATGAAACACCTCTATCTTATTCTAAAAAAACAATAAATTTTAAACTAAAATAAATTCAGACTACAACTATATTTCGCTTACAAATTTCAAATGTAAACTTCAAAAGTCCATACGCCCATGTATAAGTTCCTTCATTATATTCTTCTTTAGTTGCTCGTTCTTCCCAAAAGAACCCAAACTCAGCTTCGACCGTTTGTTGCGTTTCAGGTTCCTTCTTTTCAGTTGTTACTTTAACCTCACTTCCTGTTTTCGTTTTTTTTTCTCCCCAGCCAGGGTGCGCAAAAATATAGCCGATCTTTTGGTAGCCCTCCTTTCCCTTATATATACATTTATACTTTCGCTGGGTTAACCGGTATTCGAAGCCTGGTTCTTGGTGAAACACATAAAAAAAAAGATTTTCAGGACAGTGTATGGTAAACTGTTTGAATCCTTGGGCCGTTCGGTGACTATGAAGGCGGGACTTTACATTCGCAAGAAAAACTGACCGAAATTGGCACAAGCACCAACTAGAGGGAAGTTCAAACCCAGAACTGTGAGGTATGACACGGTTACATGTGTGTTTTTTTGTTTCATGAGATATTAAAGACCTCCTTGTTGAATAAGTTTTAGAACATAAAAGACAATTAAAAGGTTTAGACGACATTGCTGCACTGATTATTTTTATCAAATTAGTGTAACCATTAAGATATCACTGATCACATTTTTATTAACATTTTTTTTATCACGTAGATCAGCTAAAATCCGCCCATATGCAGCTGGAAGAGGAACAATTGAATCCCATGTTCATAAACTTAAAGAAAAAATGGAAAACTTGACTATAGATTTAGAATTTATACATTAGTTTTCTTAATATATTTTTATATACCTGCAATTAAATTTCTTGAGATCTGAAAGTCCGACGATATTGTGCAGGCATTAATTAGTTATGAATTATATTACTTAAAATAAAAAAACTTGACTATTTGAAGAATCTAATTATAAGTTTTAACAATCTTTTCTGATAAAAATCGCATAAAATTTTAATTTGTTTAAGATATTTGTCTTTTGGTTAAAACAACATTTGGTTTTTGAATTTTGTTTTTTTTTTTTTTATTCTAAATAAAGATCAAACAAGCGGATGCGTGAAATTTTTATTTAAATCATGTGATCTTTAGTCGCATTAGCCAGCTGATCATATTAATTGGCTGGTTAGTAGCGGCTGCCATAGCTCTTTATGTTCAATTTTCGTTTCTGCATAACTTATTCTCGTGAAGAATCTTGTTTATATGAATCAAATTGTATTATCACGCAGAGGCGCTTTGTGGTGCATAAATAATATAATAATAAAGTACGTATATCAAATTTATTTTTTTTGTATAATATATGAAGTCGTGAATTAAAAATATAATTTTTTTTAATAATAAATTTTGCACCATTGTCTTCGTGAAACATAAGAACAATTGAGATTAATTCATTTTTGTTATCATGTAACTTAATACTGTTAGTATATTTAATGTTAATATATTTGGTTTTTATAATTTTTATGATGGAATGTTATTTATATAATAAAAAAAAATTATACGTATGAATTATATACAAACAACATTAAATAAAAATATAATATACTTCTGAACAAATTTAGGAAGTGTTAATTAGTTTAATTTTGTATTTAAAGGTGAGCCTCTTTATACAAGTGAATCAAAATTCAAGAACGTATTCGAATTTAATTCTATTTATGATATTCAAGAACGTTTACCAATCAGAATAACTATATAGGGTGAGTTTTCTCATTAATTACTTGTCGAGTTATTAGCGTATCCAAAGTTACGCTACCACATCAGTGCAATGAAATCTGATAGAGAATTGAAAGCGCATCGGGCCAACCATTTTGGTTGAACGTTCTCCTCTATTCAGTTATCGATGTTCCTGTAGTACTGGCCCTGTCTGCATTAGAGAGGACCTTTCTGTATTAAAATACTAGAAAGCGTGCATCTAGGAAGTTGGTGAATAGGATCTACTTTAGCATTGACCATGTAACCGTTGACTATTCCGGCCATGTTCTTTGTTAGTTGATAATGATGACACAAGTATTTTATTAATAAATTTTAATTCCAAAAAACAGGTCGTTATAATGATTAAAAGACAGAATAGTATTGACTCATCGGATTCTCACATTTCCCTTACTATTAAAAAAAAAAAGAACTACGCCATCATTGGATACAAGAAAATAGAGATTGTAATTTTATTTATCACATTTATAAATATTAATATTTACAAAGACGAATGATTAATAAATAAATAAGAATTGACTAAATAATGGCTTAAAACTAGTGTTCAATATTGAATAACTCATGAGAGAATTGCTATAAAATTTCACCAACAATTCTGACTAATGAAAAAATCTCATGAACTTATCAAATACTATCAGCTCCAGTCATCTCGTACCAAAGAATTCCCGTGATAAAGTGGAAAAGTGGTTGAGCCTCGTCATCTAACCAGACTTGTAATATTTAGATTGTTGCTATAAAGTTCATTTTGAAAGAGTTACTTTGCTAAAATCATTTTTGCAATAGTGACAAAATATTCTCGATCTAGTGTATATTATTAATAATATAATTTGCCAAGAGGAAATTTTCATAGCAAATCGCAAATTTAGGCAGATTTTAGTTTCTTACTAGCACTTTAACGAGGCTTTAACACGGTTTTTTGACAAGTATGAACAATTAGATACTTCGACAAAAAACCTTGTTAATGGTGCTAAGTAATAAACTAAATCTGCCTAAATTTGCGATTAGTTATGAAAATTTCCTCTTAGAGACCTATATTATTAATATACACTAGATCGAGAATATTTTATCGCTATCGCAAAAATGAACGATTTTAACAAAGTATTTAATAGCAAAACCCATATAACCTTAATCTGAATAATAGCTTCTGCAGATCACAAATATTTCTGATGTTCGATGAAATGGAACATATTGTAGTAGAAGATAAGCGCATGTTTCTTAAGCTACAGAATTAAGCCAATTATCAGTATCTAGTCAATTTGATTTCACGGAATATAAATTTCAGTGTTCGAGTTTTGGTGATGAATAATTTTTTTTTTTTTGAAAATGAAAAGATGATAATAATTTGAATAATTTGAAATAATGCCCTAAACTATTTTAACCTTTGTTCATCGATGTTTCTTTTATAAAAAATACAAAATTTTTTATCCAATGTTTGTTTTCTTCATGCCAATTCTCTTTCTTCTTAATAACTTTTCTAAAGGTTTCATCGCCAATTATATTCCTTTGATTGATATAGAATAATCCAAGGTTGAATGCTTGCATTTTAATTTCTTTTAAACGAGCGTTATGATTAAAGTGATGAAGATGATCGAATAGATTTGCTAAATTTTTTCTTTGTAAATCATTTATCTCCAGGTTATACATAGTGGATCTATATCTTTCTCCAAATAGCAATTAAATGATTCAACTAAGATTTTTTTTTGTTTATCCTTAATTTTGAAATCATGAAAGTGTTCTATCGAAAGGCTTAATCTTTTTATATCATCCTTAAGATTGCTTAAGGATTCTACCTGAAGTTCATCTATATTGTGGTGATTAACTAATGATTCATCAACGTCCTCACTATGCGTAAAATAATAAATTTCTTTACGAATATTGTAAAAAGTTTTTTTCACGATTTTTAGTTTTAAATTAGTTAAAATTTTTTTTATTTTAAATAAAAAAGAGGAAATTGTAGTATTGAAGTAAGAAAGAGGCAAAAATTCAGAATTAAAAAAGACTTTGTTTCTAGATAAATAAAATTTGATGATATTCTTAATGAAGATAGGTTGAATTGATTTTCGTTCTGATGAATGGCTACTTTTCATTGTATTATCTGAGCAAATGGGTTCGGATTTGTAGATAGTACTCGTAAATAATATGGAATACCCGACAATGAGACCAGGGAACAACAAGAAAGATGGAATCGGAATCATATTCAAAATTAATATCGAAGATGCAAAAATCAAAATAGCAATAATCAAAGAAGTCAAAAAAATTAAAGTCGGGAAAATTGTATAAAAATTTTTCAGCAAAAGAAAATATGCAATTCTTAGCAATAACGCTAAGAGCTTTTTACTTGACATTTTGTAATTGTAATTTTTAGTCAATTCTGAAAGCTAGATTTTTACATGGTTCTTTTAATCCATTTTTTCGTAAATGAACTTGTTCAAATAAGGAAATAATTAAAACAATTTTGTTTTAATTTATGCTATCTTTGCCGCGGCTATTCGTATTACCTATTTTACAAAACATTAAAAAGAAACTCCGAGTTGTGTATGATGTACAGTATAATATATAATGCTGATCTATTACAATTTATACGCATTAAAACATATCAGATGTAATTCTTTCCAATTCTTTGCGTTATTGAAAAAGGCTTTGTTTGATGATTGATTCAAATAAGGATAACTAATCATATTTGAACTAAATTATGAAATTTATGTTGTCTTCGCCGCGATTTTTCGTATTACCTTATTTTTACAAAGCATCAAATGAAACTCCGAATTATGTATGATACTGCATTTTATGATAGTGTTGATCGGTACGCGCGTTAAACATACTGATATAAACCAAGTTTATTCGTTCGCTATTTCAAAAAACTTTGTTTTATCGTAAATGAATTTATTCAAATAAGGAGGAGATAATTAATTCTTATTTGACTTAATTTATGCTATCTTAATATAAATGCTGATCTGTTACTCAATTGTACGTTCCATTTTAAAATATATAAGGCATATGAGGTAATTTTTTGTCTTTAAAAAATATTGAAAATAACCATTTCTAAGAAATTAGATTCTTTAATATCTTTTTTGTCATATATTAAATATGCAAGAAAAACTCTCTCGTGAATTTGTGTACTTGCCGAAACATTCTTATTTTTTTATTAATTCTTGAGGTTATAATAATCTGGTCGTATGTATATTTTTGGCTTTCTCCTGAATGGTACAGTACATAGAAGTTTGAACTAATTTTTGTCGATTTTATAGGATCTATAAGTCAAAACATTCATATTTGTACATTGAACCTTACGAGCCAATTGTGCATGGAACTTTTGGTGTCGATCAAAATAAATTTTGGTATATAATAGATCAACTAAGCGATTTTTTTGCTGAAATAAAGGGTAGAAGTCGTGGGTTCGGACATCCAGATTATAATGGGTTTGTGCCATATTAAATTTTCAATTTATCCAACTTGGATTGGTTTTCTTGCGAATAGAATTTATGGTAGCGAACATCTGTATTGATATTTTTGTAAAATAGGCTTTTTTTAATTTATTAAACTAATATTAACATAAAGTTAAATTTGTATTTATTATCGTTGCGTAATGTTAAAATTCCGTCCAATATCGATATTTGATAATCTTGGTCACCTGATCTGAGTATCCAATGAAGTAAGATCCAATGAAGTAAAGATCTTCAAAAATCTTTCCGAAATTATATAATGGTATTCGCCTTCATGCAGGTTTAGGTATCACATATATGTGGGGAATTTATGTACGTTCAACTTTTAAATATAAGAACTCTCTCCCATTAATCCTTCATAATGAGTGAGTCATCTAATGACTACAAAAAACGGTTTCGATCACTAGCAGTAATAAAATCTACTGTTCCTCTAAAAAAAAAAAAAACCGCTAATACAAACATTTATATTAGTCGAATTGATAATAAAGAACTATTTTCTCCAACCATTTCACCAGTAACAACAAAGTCAAAAACATATAATTCATTTGAATGGAAAACTTTAAATCAATCACTGCTACATGCAAAAAGACAAAATAAAATTAACCAAGACTGGGCAGAAGTTTATAGTAAATTCTTTCAATTCAAACTGATATATGATTCTGTCCAAAAAAAATCTTTTGATTTTCAAACGCAAAAAGATAATGAAATAAATAGTATGATCAAACAATCTATTCCCGATGGATGTACCACAGAAATATCACGTTGGAGAAAGGCTTACAATTTGGTTGTGCTTGTAATAGAAAAAAGTAATGATATTTGTCTTGAAGATTTTCTTGAAGAAATAAAAGATTTAAATATTACATTTAATTATCTTCAAGAAGTTGAGCCAGCGGAATTTATGACTTTGCTTAATAAAATAGTAGAAAATTACAAGCTAAAAATGGAAATTCAATAAAGTAAGTATCTTTAATTTTACATAATTTTAGTGCAAATTATTTTTGGCATAATTCAAATTAAATTTAATTCATTAATTATTTAATTCTTTTCTAGTTCATTTAATAAGACTAATTTTTACGTATAATTATGTTAAATTTTAAATTGATTCGTTTAAAACTTTATTAAAATTTAAATTTAATTGAAAATTTATTAAGATTTAAAATGTGTTATAATATTGAAAACAAAAAAAAAAGTTTATGTGAAACGTATTAAATTAATTAATAAATCTATTGGATATATGAAAACGGATATTTATTTTCACATCCCCTAAAGTTTATTAACTCAATTAATTATAGCTTTCGAGATACAGTTCTGTACGTGTAATTTTTTTGAAGCACCCTAAAGTTTTACGATTGACGCAAACAAGATATGGATCTTTGCTAGCAAAATGACCTTACGAGCTATTGTTACACAAGATTTTTATTAAGAAACATAATAAATCTATTTTTAGAAAAAATCCTAGAAAAATCCTATATCTCTTGATTTTGTCAAATTACAATTAGGAAAAGAACTCTGTTAACAATGGATTGCTACGGGCACGTGCTTATGGTGGGCACAACAATGACCAAAATACACCTATCTCTAACCCTAACCCAGGCTTGAAATCAGCAATTGATTTTCTCGGAAAAAATAAAATTTTATTGTATTACTCTTTTGTCAACTGACTTAACGCCCCTAAAGTTTCACAATAGAACTTGATTGCGATAACTTATTAAAGTTACTGTCAGAAGCAAGATAACTCATTTGTCAACTGACTTAACGCCCTAAAGTTTCACAATTATAAATAGCAAAACTTGATTATCGTAATAAGAAACAAGATTTATCAGGAAAAAGCAAGATAACTCTCTTTGTCAGCTGACTTAACGCCCCTAAAGTTTCACAATTGTGAATAGCAGAACTTTATTTATCATAATAAGAAACAAGATATCTCAGGAAAAAAAAAAGCAAGATACCTCTCTTTGTAAACTGACTTAGCGCCCCTAAAGTTTCACAATAGTAAATAATTTAAAGCAAGATATTCACAATAGTAAATAGCAGAACTTATTGGTTCATATTACTGCAGTTGAAGCAAGATAATTGTAGAACTTGATTACGATAACTTATTAAAGTTACTGAGTTAACTGTCGGAAGCAAGATAACTCATTTGTCAACTGACTTAACGCCCCTAAAGTTTCACAAAGCAAAATACCTCTCTTTGTCAACTGACTTAACGCCCCTAAAGTTTCACAATTGTAAATAGCAGACTTGATTATCGTAATAAAAAACAAGATATCTCAGGAAAAAAAAAAGCAAGATAGCTCTCTTTGTCAACTAACTTAACACCCCCAAAGTTTCACAATAGTAAATAAGATATTCACAATAGTAAATAGCAGAACGTGATTATCGAAGATTACTGTAAAAAGAAACAAACTCTCTTTGTCAACTGACTTAACGCCCCTAAAGTTTCACAATAGTAAATAGCAGAACTTGATTATCAAAGATTACTGTAATAAGAAATAAGATATTTCAGGAAAATAAAATTTTATTGGTTTATATTACTGCAGTCAAAGCAATAATTGTCAACTGACTTAACGCCCCTAAAGTTTCACAACAGTAAATAATTGATGCATTTAAAGCAAGATAACCCTTTGTCAACTGACTTAATGCCCCTAAATAATTTAAAGCAAGATATTCACAGTAAATAACAGAACGTGATTATCGAAGATTACTGTAATAAGAAACAAAATATCTCAGAAAACAAGATAATTCATTTGTCAACTGACTTAACGCCCCTAAAGTTTCACAATAGAACTTGATTACGATAACTTATTAAAGTTACTGTCGCAAGCAAGATAACTCATTTGTCAACTGACTTAACGCCCCTAAAGTTTCACAATAGTAAATAGCAAAACTTGATTATTAAAGATTACTGTAATAAGAAACAAGATATCTCAGGAAAATAAAATTTTATTAGTTCGTATTACTGCAGTCGAAGCAAGATTGTCAACTGACTTAACGCCCCTAAAGTTTCACAATAGAACTTGATTACAATAACTTATATAACTTATTGAAGTTACTGTCAGAAAGCAAGATAACTCATTTGTCAACTGACCCCTAAAATTTCACAATTGTAAATAGCAGAACTTGATTACAATAACTTATTAAAGTTACTATCAGAAGCAGATAACTCATTTGTCAACTGACTTAACGCCCCTAAAGTTTCACAAGATATTCACAATAGTAAATAGCAGAACTTGATTATCGAAGATTACTGTAATAAGAAATAAGATATTTCAGGAAAATAAAATTTATTGGTTCATATTACTGCAGTCAAAGCAAGATAATTGTCAACTGACTTAACGCCCCTAAAGTTTCACAACAGTAAATAATTGATGCATTTAAAGCAAGATAACCCTTGTCAACTGACTTAATGCCCCTAAAGTTTCACAATAGTAAGCAAGGTATTCACAATAGTAAATAGCATGTTTTAAATAGCAGAAACAAGATATCTCGGGAAAAAAAAGCAAGATAACAACTGACTTAACGCCCCTAAAAGTTTCACAATAGTAAATAGCAGAACTTGATTATCAAAGATTACTGTAATAAGAAACAAGATATCTCAGGAAAATAAAATTTTATTAGTTCATATTACTGCAGTCGAAGCAAGATAATTGTCAACTGACTTAACGCCTCTAAAGTTTCATAATAGAACTTGATTACAATAACTTATTAAAGTTACTGTCAGAAGCAAGATAACTCATTTGTCAGCTGACTTAACACCCCTAAAGTTTCACAATAGTAAATAGCAGAACTTGATTATCGTAATAAGAAACAAGATATTTTAGCGTTAGGAAAAATATTTTTATTGGTTCATATTACTGTAATCGAAGCAAGATAGCTTTGATAACTTTATCAACTGACTTAGTGCCCCTAAAGTTTCACAATAGTAAATAATTGATGCATTTAAAGCAAGATATTGTCAACTGACTTAATAGAACTTGATTACAAAAACAAAAATACCGTAAAAATTTATTCATTTTTTGCATTAATTTCTATTTAAATTGTCAAAATTAACCTTACATTCTTTTATCGTAGTAATTGAAAAAAAAACCGTACAACTAATTCGAGGTCCCAACCAGCACATAACATATTTGAAATACATTATTCAAGTAAACAGACTCGACCACAGGTCGGATTTTGATTCTAAATTTAATACTGATTCGGTTCGTTCAAATACTGGTGTTGTAATTCGCACTCACAGCAATCTTTTTTTGAATTATTAATTTGGATAACGAAGTTTTGGGTACGAAAATGAAAACGTTCTAATGACGAAATCAGATTAAGAAACTAAATTGATTATTCGAGAAGTAAAATTTTATTTGAAGTTTATGTATTTTATTTCATAAAACTGGATTAATTGCTTAGATTTTATGACTGTGTGCTCTATGGGCCGGTCAAGAACATGTGCTCAATGGGCCGTTCTTTTTCTATTTCTTTTAACCATAGAATAACGTTTTCCAACAATAGAAAATTACAAATTATAACTAAATAATCTGTCGCATAGACTAACATCGAAGTATCTTGGTTGCGAGAAAGCTATATGGAAGTACAATTTATGATTTCTACTAATTCTTATTAAATTTACTTTACATGACTCAGTTTTCTAAAATTCTGAAATAGGGTCGGCCCACTTCGTATTAGTCCTTGTGTCCGTTGGTCGCGCTATTATTTAATTATATATTGCTCTCATATGATGATTGATGCAATTGAAATTTGCAAGCATAATGTCTGATGAGAGTTTTTTGTCCATTATTATTTTAAATAATTTCTTTTTTCTCTTTAGATATTTAGTTATTTTCTTTAGTTTTAATATAAATTCTATTTGAATCATTGTTCGTTAGACTTGAAATTTATTAATTAAATTTCTGTATGTTAATTTAATTTTTATGAACGAAAATAAAGCTTTTATTTGAAGTATATCGAAAAAAAATCCTAGATTTGGTTAAATTATATATACATTAATTACAGTCGTAAATGAAAACAGAAATAGAATCATCCTAAATAGTTAACTGTTAATTACGCAATGCAATGAGTCAACGTTTGCTTCGAATAGTAATAATTCCCAAAAGTTTCAGCAGCTTGCGAATTTGAAGAAACAAGTTAATATTAAAGTCGCTCTCGAAGAGACATGGGCAAAATTCAATTTGAAGAAACAAATTGTTCTTGAGTATCTTTAATAATAAATTCACTATCAAAGAGTGATTACATAAATTGTTGCAAATATTGACTTTCTGTTTTTTTTCTAAAATAAATAAAAGCTATATTTTAAAATCAACTTTGATAGATTCGATTAATCGTACAGGGTATAATCTCGAATTTTGGCCCATATTATAGCCTAATTCGGGTCATTATTCTATAACGCCCATGTGGGCATGTCGAATCTCGTACATATTTAACGAGTATTTTTTTACATTTATTTTGCTCTAGAATATTTGCCATAATATCTGGGAGTCGACAACTCATTTTACATAGCAATAATTGCTCAGCAAAAGATTTTAAAAATCCATGAAAAATAACTTTATTCGGGTTACTTTATTTTATTCAATGTTTGCAAAAATTACAAAATTTTATATTCAAGAGATAATTTCACACAATGTTAATTAACATTTTAAAAATTAAATCTTTTAGTATCAAATTCTTGCTCGTTTGCATCATAAAAATGTTGTGATCAAACTAAAGTTGGAAATTGTTCTCTGCCATCTTCAACTATCTCAGCTATTTTTTCCTCAGAAGCATTAAGAGCATCATAAAATGAATTGTATACTACAGTATTAATTTACAGTAATGTATTAAATTTAGAGAATTTGGTCTATTTATAATAGTATTAGTTAAAAAAATTTTTTTACCTATATTATTTGATGTAGTTGAAATATTACCACTTACAAAATCTTCATCACAAATTTCTCCAATTTCATTACATAGGTCTGCTAATTGCCTAATATCTGATAAATAAATTTAAAATTAGAGAAATATAAATTTGAATTGCAAAAGTTTTAATTTTACCTATTTCATTAGAACTGAACACTTCCTGTAATACAGAATAAGTTCTTTGAATAACATTATAATATCTTTCAAGCTTTGTTTTATTATCGTCATATATGCTGGCAATGCATTGTAATTCTTCTTTAAGTTTATTGTTTTCAGTTTGATATAAATTTTTTTCATTTTCTAATCGGATAACTTTGGAAATTAGTAATTCAATTTGAGTTTCCAATTTGTTAAGATTAGAATTTTCTAATTCATAATATTTTGCAAAGATCTCGTTTCTATTCAACTGTCGTGATAAGAAAGATTTACGTTCTTTAATTAATTTTTTAACTATCTTTTTTATTTCACTAATATTTATATTGTCTGAACGAAGCTTCACATTAAGTTTATTTTGAGTTTTTTTATGATGATCTTTGCGAGGCATTTTTTTTATCAGTCTGAACCACTTGTTACTCTTTAAATATAATTTATGTATTATTATTTGCGATTATGAATATAAATTATTAGATTAATAAATAAAAAATGCGTAAAATACTTTAAACTGGTTAACCTGGTTTACAGTACTATGTATTATATAATGCCAAATTTGGATCAGTTTAAAATGGTCAAATGTACAATTCAAAAGAAATAATCTCTGATCAATTGCCTTGACCTATGGACAGTTCGAATTTTGATCCTTTTTTTCACACAAAATTTCACGCGACTTTTCACATCAGAAAGGTAGATCTTAAAGTAGAAAATAGTTTTTCACCATTAATAGGTGTATAATATTAGAGTAGTAAATATAACTTTGGGTTAAGGGGTTATGTCGCGTCTTTAATAAAGGTCGTGATAACTAAAAATAAGATAGAATTATTTTATTTTTCAACATGTAATAATTTATTCGCATATTGGATTTTTAATCAAGCTTTGATTTATTAGTAATAATATCAATCTATTTCTAAAATGTGACAAATTCTTTTTTGCATACAATATCTTTAAAAACGAAGCGTGCATTAAACAGTACTATAAAGAAATTCTTTTTTGATATATTTTTATTTGTTATGTAATATAATTCAATATCGATATTGTTGATAATTAAATTTTATTATTCGAACCCAGTTTATTTTCTGACGGCCTCTAGTTGCTGTCGGAGAACAAATTGAAACTTATATATAAAAGGTAGTTTCATAAATTTTGGCAAAATTAAAGCTTAATTTGGGTAGAACTCAATAACTGAGTCATGATTTAATAGATATGAAAATTACATGAATTAATTCTACATTTATTATATTAATGAATTACATTTACAAATTTACCATCAAAAGATCACGATGCGATAGAGTAAATTATGCGATGGGATCGAGGTCAATTATGCGATAGATGCGAATTATACAAATTATGCGGCTCTCGGAATCTTTATATAAAATTGTGATATTCATATATAGGAGGTTTGCTAGGAAAATAGAGTCCTGAGGTTCCTTCAATTAAAAATGAGATTTTTCTATTTTTATAAATCTTATATCTTCGATACTAGCAAAAACGAAATTGGGATCATCTAAAGCCAGGTGCGTTCACGTGATCATTATACTTATTTTTCTGTTTTCTTTTCTAAATCAATAATTTTTGTCATAAATTTGCAACTATACATTATGTTCGAGACAAACTTCTTCCGGTATTCTAGGAATCTCTATTATTCTTTATTAAAAAATTTGTTTGTAAAGTAAAACAATCTTTAATCAACAATTTCATATACATTGGTATCGTCTCATAAATAAATATAAGCAAAAAAAAAAAAATTAATTGGTCAAAAAATTAAAATATAAACATATGAAATTAATTTATATGTACCTAATAGATTGCTTGTATCTCGATCTCTATTGCTTTCAGCATGTTTAGAAGTTTCATTATCTGACCTATTTGAACCCGCTATTCATACAATAAATATATTATAAATGAAAAAGTTAGTACAAAGTTGTTTAAAAAATGTAAGAGTAAATTTGCATATACTTGATTGATTCAATCTTCTTTCGCTTATGCTTCTTAAACTAGTTTTTAAATCCATAACCTTCTGTTTTAATACAACGATCTGATTCTTGAGTTCGAATTCTGTAAAATCTCTTGAAATAAGATCCTCGTTATGTTGTTTTTCGAGTTTTGTAATTCTATTTTCAGCAAATTCTTTTTTACGTAATGAATCATTAACCTATATAAAATATATAAAATATGCCAATAATAAGAATCTATTATAATACGGTTTTTTTTTTCAGAATATTAAAAATTACTTTTTTTGCAATTTCACTTCTTTTAGTGCTTAATGCTTTACTAGTTTCTCTTGATATTCTAAGTTCTTCTTCTAATCTTTTGGTCTACATTAGAAAAATTTTATTAATAGTATATTTTATAATAAATAATATTTAAATATTAAAAAAAATGCCTTGGTCTCTGATCTATCAAATTTATTTTGCAAATCTCTTTTGTCTAAATCCATTTTTGTAACCTCTTCGGCCAGCTCTTCTATTCGTGATCTCATTTTTTCATTTTCAGCCACTTCGGTTAAGTATTGATCAATCAATATCATAATCTCTTCATTTAATTCATCAATTACTTTCCTAAGTCGCTGGTTTTCTTCACATAATCTTTTGATTAAAAAAGTTAACAATAAATATACAGTATTAAAACATATATATAATATAAAATACCTTTTAATTTCCTTAACACTTTCTTTTCTTTTATCTTGAAAATTACGATAAAATGCAAAAACAGAAGAATTATCCTCATTAGTAAGTTTGAAAATTTTCTTCAAATCTTCAAACAATTCAATTTCATGATTATAGATGCATTCGTTTTCATTGGAAGCTTTGCGTTTTTGGTTACTGATATCTTTTATAAAATTATCAATTTGATTGATTACGAAGGGCTTGGTTATTCTTCTTTGTTGCTTTTCTTTTCTAGATTTTCTATTCACTAATCGTTTGGGGGTTGAAGAGGTACTTGTTACAGTATCTTCGCTATCATCATCTTCGTTCTTTTTATTTTTTTTTGTGTCGGTGGGTCATCATCATTATCACTCTCATATTTTCTTTTATCTACTTTACTTCGTAAAATTCGCGAAGACATTTTTTTTGAGAATTGGCCACTCAGAATACTTGTGTTGCCTTAAATAAATATTTAATTTGTGCAACCACTTTGAAATAAAATCATCAGCGTGGCTATGATATCTCTTACAGATAACAGACAGATTTGACCTCAAAAGAAATCAAATCGCCGGGTTTGGTATCTCTTACAGATACGAGACAAATTTGATTTGTCATCAAATTGCCGAAGTTGGTTATCCCGACATGAAGTTATGAATCAAATTTTTCCCTAAGAAATAAATATATAAAGTGAATATCCGGCAGTATAAAAATATAAAGAAATAATATAAAAAAACTTCCTTAGTATATATTCTTAAGTTCGTTTGATAGATAAGAAAAGTAAGAGCTTAATATCACATTATTTATAGTAATTTAATTGAGTGGTTTTGTATGTTTCATTGAATTACCCCATAATTTAAAGTAAAATTTCAAATAAATTAAAATTTTTAGAATATGCTATCATACTAACGCTAATTTTTATAATTTTAACTTAATTTTTATATTAGTTCCAAATTTGGCAAAATACACAATAACAATGATTTTTTTATACGCTTCATCCTTTGCAAATAAGATTTGCAACTTTATTTGGCTTGATTTTTTGTACTGCAGGAAATTACAATAGAACAGGTTAATAATGTTAATTTAAATGTAATATATGTCGTTAATATAATTTTACATTACATAAAATTTTATACTACATATAGTATAAACTTTAAATAGATTTTTGATATTAAATAAACTAAAATTTTTAGAATATGCTACATATAAAAAATATCAAAAAGGTATAATCATGTAATCTTCTATATAGTAGAAAATTATATATTCGTTTATACTGATATTATATAATTCAAAAGAGATAATCTCTTAGGGTAGTCAATTATCATAACCCGTTCGAATTTTCAACTTTTTTTTAGAGCATCATGCAAACAAAATAAAGATTCATGCGAGAAAGATAATCAGATATGACTTTATAATAGTGATTCTAAAGCCTGAAAAGTTTATCATACATGAGATTTTCAAAACTTTTGACATTACATTTGAAGTAAATAACACGCGATGATAGTGAATTAAGAAGTTTATTTACTGATCTTGGCAGTAGATTTGAAATACAAAGAAGTAAAACTTCATCAGATATTACGAAGTAAGATATCACGTGACACTAACGAATTCACAAATTTAGAATATTGATAATTATTCTTACAGTATGAAATATTAGATTATTTTTGATACTTTGATTTTATCATGTATTGATTTCTTTATTATAATTAAACTTGTATTTTTATTGAATTCCTCTCCTTGATTTGTGAATGTCTGTCAAAAGTTTTGACAAAATCTCATGTATGATAAACTTTTCAGGCTTAATTTTGCCCGGAATTATATTTTGATTTTTCCTGGAGTTATAGTTTTGTCCGGAATTGATTTTACAGAAGTTATGCATAATTTAGCCCGAGATTATGCTTGAATTTATAATTTGATTTTGCCTGGAGCTATTCCCGGAATTATATTTAATTTTGCTTGAAATTATTTTAATTTTGCCTGAAGTTATGCAGAAATTATATCTAATTTTGCTTGAAATTAAAATTTGATTCTGATTTTGTTTGAAATTATATTGTAATTTATGTAACATATCCCAACATGCGACCAGAGATTTTTTACCATATCATACACGTTTTCGAGTTCATTCTTCAATCTTAAATTTTCCACTTACTACTCTGAGGACATTTTAATTTCGTTGAAATTTTTAATCGGAGATTATTCATTATAAAACATTTATGTGACACATAATTATAACAAATATCAACTTGCTTTATTCACATTTTTAAAAAAAATTTAAATACTGAAATATACACTAAACTCTATATACATTAATAGTATAAGCAAAATGCACAAGTTATATATCGATACTAATTAAAATAGCTTATTTAATATTTACAAATAAAAAATTTACAAAACTAATCTACAACCTGGACATTGTAACGCGTAACAAACGTCGTACCAACTCATCAAACAATCGGAATGAGAACGAAAAGCACATTTTAAACATTTAAAAGTAGTTCCTACTTCAAAACATATATTACATTCTGATTCGTGTTTTTCTAACAAATCAAAGATCTGATACATTTGTAAATTGTTCAATATCATTTCATATTTTTCGGTTATAGCCTTTATACGATCGTCTACAATCTTCATTCGATTATTTATTATATTTCGTCTATTTGTTAAATAAATGTTTCTAGCTTTGAACAACGATATAAATTCTGAAGAACCAGAATACGGTTTTCGAAGCATATCGTCTATGTTTTTTATTTTTTTTACTATCTCATCTTTTTCAGATCTTAAATTTGTTAATTCTTTTTTGTATTATTCTAATTGGTGTCGTTGTTGTAGTTGTTGCTGTTGCTGGCGGTGTTGTTGGTGGTGGTGGTGCTGTTGTTGATGCCGTTGTTGTTGCTCTTGTAGTCGTTGCTCTCGTTGTCGTTGCTCTCGTTGTCGTTGTTGTTCTCGCCATCCTGGAAGCGGGGAAGGAAGGTTGAAAAATTCGAAAAGTTCTAAAGTTCTCGCATTCACCCACTCCGGGTGCCGCCCTTCCATGTAGAAATCAACGAGCATCATACATTCTTCATAGGTAACCTCTACAAAGATTAACATTAGTGATCACGAATATCAATTAACATAAATAAATGTATACCATATTTATCGAGTCCAATTAAATTTTTGTACGGCATTTTTTTAACCAAATCTGCCAGTAACGAACACGGATATTGAAAAAGAAAATAGATATGAATATAAAATTTACACCCTTCAACTGTAAAACCTGCAAAATAATTTTCATAAAACATTTTATTTTATCTAAAGATTTTAAATTTTTAAAAATTTTAAAAGATAACAGATCTTGTCGAGCAACGATCAATCAACTTGCGTTTAAATATCTGACGAGCTTTAAGCTCGCTACTTTCAAAATATTAATAGCCAAATGGAGTAATAAAAAAAAAACCATCATTAGTTAGACTTACATTATTTATGAAGCTACCAATATTTTTACATTAAGTAAATTTATCATTTAGCTAATATACTGAATCAAAAACCGGTATCGATAAAGTAAATGAAAATCATGCAATAATTATAATATATATTATAATGACTTAAAAAATATATAAAAAAGTAATATCTTCAGAAAAAACGAATTTCCTGATTATCTGTACTTAATATGTCGAGCTATAATTTTACATTACTTAAAATTTATATTGCAAACTTTAAATAGATTTTTGATAATAAACTAAAATTTTTAGAATATGCTACATATAAAAAATATCAATTTCTATATAGTAGAAAATTATACATTCTTTTATACTGATATTATATAATTCAAAAGAGATAATTGATAAAGTAATTGTTCTACATCAGTTTAAACTTAAATTATTAAACCGATAACTTATATTCTAAAATTTTTAGAACATGCTATATATATATATATAATAAAATTGGTGCAATTTTACCGGTCACATTATGCAAAAATTCATTTGATATCGCATAATTCAAAGATAGATATTTTGATTAAAACACGCGATTCTAAAGGATTCTAAAGCCTGAAAAGTTTATAACACATGTAATTTCGTCAAAACTAGTAAGTCTATTGACTGTAGCATCATGGAAGTTCATCTCTTTTGAAGTTCGTGTAATATAATTTTTTATACTGGCAAGTCTATTGACTGACTAATTATAGCAGTTCATACACGCGTGATGTTGTTTTATCTTTAAATCGCCAAAACACGTACTATTGCTAAAAAACCAGGTCATTTAATTATACATGTGATTCCTCAAAACCATCAAATCTTTTAATTGACCCCTTATGATATAAAATAGGTAACTGACTGCTCGATAGGATTTTTTAAATAGTTAAATCTTGGTAATTTTATAAAATAATCAGAATTTTCTGACTTTCATCCTAATAGCTCCTAAATCAACTAAAAAAAAAATTGAATCCAAAATTTTAAGTTCGGAAATACCGAATGTTACTTTAATAGAAGACGATTACAGCTATTATCAACAATATTTTACCGATAAACTTAAAGATGAATATTTTAATTCAGAAGAACCTTTTTCAAATCAAACACCTGCATTTCATATTGAAACACGAAGAATTAATGATCAAAAAAGAAGCGAATTTAGAGATAATTTTAGTGAAACCCATAATTATGATAGAGATTATTTTTTTACAGCCGTTCGACAATATACTAGTACTTTTTGTTTTTTTTTAAATAATTTATTTATCGAGATAACTTTTTTAATTATATTTTCTTTACCAATAGGGACAAGTCGAAATCGTGTAAAAAATTCTAATAAAAGTAATTATTTCATAATTTTGAGTTATATTTATTGAATCATTAATAGGTAAATCCATTAATAGATAAATCCGATGACGATCGAGAACTAGCGCTATCAACAGATTGTTTAGCTCTACAACAAGATTTAAATAACCATCAAAATTTAAATGACCAAAATTTAGAAAACCAAAATTTAGTCATAACAAAAGATGCCATATTGAATTGTCTAGCACGAACTTCAGATCAAGTGTTAATTGATACGAATCTAGATCAAACAGCCGTGCGTTCAAAGGTCCCGGACAATATCCAGCAACAACGACAAAATATTAATATCAATATAAATACTGAAGATAATCAGAATTGGAAAAATATACTGAAAAAAAACTATAATTTTTTAGCAATAATTGCTGCATTAACTTTATTTAGCATGCTTCTTGTAATGGTAATTAACATTAATTAGCTTTGTTAATTCGTACCTTTAAAAAAAATTTTTTTAAAAAAATTATTACACGTGTATTTATTGTTTTGAATAGAATAAAGATCGAATATGGCAAAACAATATTAACACTATTAATAACAACTGGAAATTCGTAAGTAAATTATATAATAAAATTTGATATTCAATGAAAATAATAAATATTATTACCTGATTATATAGTCATTTGAAACACTGGCCCAAAGTTTTAGTAATCATTTTTCTGAACAAGTAAGTACTTTTTATGTTTTTAGGAATTTTAATAATTATTCTAATTAATATTGTATAGATTAGAAAATCAAATATATATCAAACAACCGAAAAGGCTTATGAAGAGCTCAAGATTGAACATGGAGTTCTTGTGAAGAATCTTAAAGACCTTGAAATTAATCATAAGAATACCAAAAAAGAACTTGAAACTGCCACGAAAGAAAATACGAACCTTGACAAAAAACTCATACTAAATAAACAAGAGCTTGCAACTGCCAATAAAGAAAATGCGAACCTTGACAAAAAACTCTCATTAAAGGAACAAGAGCTTGAAACCGCCAATAAAGAAAATGCTAACCTTGACAAAAAACTTTCAATAAAAGAACAAGAGCTTGAATCTGCCAAGAAAGAAAATGCGAATCTCGACAAAAAATTCACTCTAAAGAAACAAGAGCTTGAAACCGCCAAGAAAGAAATCATGAACCTTGACAAAAAACTCTCAATAAATGAAAAAGAGCTTGAAGCCACCAAGAAAAAAAATGCGAACCTTAACAAAAGACTCACAGAAAAGGAACACGATTATGAAGAATCGCAAACAAAAATTAAAGACCTTAACAAAAAAATTGAATCTCTCGAAAAAGAAGTTAGAATATTAGACAAGCAAAGAATAGTAGGCGAAGAAAGAAAACAAGTAATTAGGGAATTGCAACAAGCTTATAAAGAACTTAAAGAAACTTTTGACAAAATAAAACAAGAAAAAATCGAAAAAGAGATAAAAGAACATCAAGAAATATTAGAAAAGGCGGACAAATCTTTAAATGATAATGAAGAATGTTGATTATATCAAAAATATCATAAACATGAATAACTTAGCTTAATGATTAAATTTCAACTTATTTTAGTAATTTTATTTAGAATATAAAATTTTCTTAGTTCAGTAGTTGGCTTAATAAGTATATAAATAAAAGAAATGCATTAGAAAAAAACATATAAAAAGAACAGACAAGTAAAAGCTATTGTCATTCAAAAAATTAAAGTGTAATATTAAAACTAGTTCGGTAGTTCGGTATTTTGAACCTCTAATTTGGAAAATGCATTGGCTACTTCCCTCACGTGAACAAGATTATTGAATGTTCGATTTTTCAATTTTTTATTAAAATACTTTTCAAATCAAGATTATTTATTTTTAACTACAAATTCGAAACTAATAACAAATGTAAAAAATCCAAAATATAAAACTCAGGTAAAAGACTAATAAATATTGTGATGATAACAAACGCAAATATGTGAAGCAAGAATTTAAAACTACAAAATTTATAAAAGATTAAAAAAAGGTTTCTTAATTAATAATATTTAAATAGAAATATAAATTACCGATTTTTATTTTTTTCTAATCGTTGATTTTCAATTTCGATTTTACCTTGCACAATTAAATTCGCCAATTATTTATTTTCAATTTCTAATCTTTCGATTTCATCTCGCAAAATTAAAATATTCTTCGCCAGATTAAATTTTGTATAATTATACATCATTAATATATATATGATAAAAATATCAAATAATCTTACAAAAAAGTATTTTACCATTCTATTCGCTTTTACAAGTTCCGAAGACATTTTAATTCATTCAAATTTTTAATCGGAGATTATCATATAAACCAAATCATTTATGTGACACGTGATAACGAATAACCGTAACGGTAACTGGTTATCAGCTTTATTGTGAATATACATTAAACTTCATATATTGTGTAAAAAAATAAATTAATATAATTTTTCCGTTCTATTGAAAACCGGTAAATACAAGTTTACTGCACATAGTAATAGATATTAATATTATATTAAATAAAAGTATGTAAAACCAGACTTATTTTGTTGAAAAGAATCCAAACGTGAAATTCTCGAACTTTTTCTTTACAAAAAATGAGTTCTATCACATACTTACCAGATGAAACCCTCGTAGAAATATTTAAATATCTAAAGAATAAAATCTTATTTTCATGCCTCCTTGTAAACCGTAAATGGTGTAGACTTATTGTTCCAATATTATGGAGGTCTCCCTGTTTTAAAAATAGACGTGTCATCGAAATATGTCTTCTATTAGTTATTAAAAAATTAAAGTCTTTACTATATCCACTGAAGAATCTCATTCCATATTTTTAAATACGGAGTTTGGGGAATTTTGCTAGGGAAGTAAATATATAATCAAAGAAATTCAAGAAATAAAATATATGAGATAAATACACACTTTAACTTTCCATAATAGTAAAAAAAAATTGGTTAACATTGTATATGAACATGTTAATTTCCTTTTATTTTTATTGGAGGCAATTTCACTATTAGTTTCATTAAATGTTGCCTTTTCATTTTGAAGTTGTTCAATTGCTTTATTGATATCCTCTTCGGAAAAAGCAAAGCCAAACATTTGAGAAAAAGGTTCAGGAACTGAATAATCTACACCAAAATTTGAGAAAAAATCCTTTTTCGATTCTTCATCGTGGGTAGCAAGAGTTTCAATAATTTTGCAAAGAGTTTCAATATTGATAGCCATTTTAATTAAAAAAAAAGTTAGATAATTTAATTAATTTAGCATATAGCAAGTTATAAGTTTAACCTTTTCTTTAATAAAAATTGGACAAAGGGAAAAGAAAATTTACTACTGTATAAATTAATATATGCTGACAAATATTAGCTCAGGATTTTAATTTGACACCCCCAGAGTCAGGTATTTGATATGTAATGACAATGTCACTTATATTATTTATATATGGGACCCTCCACAGCAAAAGGGGGCAGTGGGACAACCAATCAGATTTTGAGATTTTATGCAGATCACCTGCTCATGTGTCTCGCTATTATAAAAATAGGTTTAGTTTACCAAATGCATTAGTAAATTATATACGAATTCGAATTTTTCTCTTTGTTATCATTATAGTAAAATAGATTTACATACCATGTAATTATGCATTGATCTACAATAATTCTAATATCAATGCTATAATAACTATCTATACGTATAAGTGCATAAAATGTTAAAGACTGCGATCCGAAGTTGTAAGATACATAAACGATAATTTGGGTGATGTAACATCTGATATCATATAGTATGTATATATGTATCTATGTATATACGTTTGCACATACATACATACATACATACAAGATACATACTTGATACCTGATACCAGACATGCGTATAAGAGTATAAAATTCATATTTTTTAATTTATATCTTTAATCATAAGTATGGAATACAATATATGATCCAATGATGATAATGTAAATAAAATTATTTTAACCACTTTAGAAAATTTGGATAATACTTTTTTTGCTGAATGTTCAGATTCTGAAGACAAAAAATTTGACGTCATATTAGATTATGAATCAATATCCGATAATGATGATATTTCTTCAAATAAATTGAATGAATTTAATTTTATGGATATTTCTGATAATTACATTGAAGATAAAATTTATGACGATTTAAAACTAAAAGTTATAAATTTTTTTGAAAAAGGAAAGTGTTCATGTCGCTCCAAACAATCCTGTTTTGAGCAAATTGGCTATAAAAGATTTCTTGCACGTCGGGCTGCATTTGAAAGTTTAGAAAAAGATATGCGAGATATGGTTATTAAGGGGCAACTTCTAGCTTTTCAGAAGAATGAAGATACAAAAAGAGTTACCAATAATAATAGAAAAAATGTCCAGTTTGAATATTGTTATAATAGTGATATTCCAATATGTTTTGATACATATTTAAATCTTGTTAGAATTACCCATAAATATTTAAATAATATAAAAGAGCATTTACAAAAGCACAGTCTTGAGGAACGTATACATGGCAATACTGGTAGAGCTCCAAAAAATATGAATCGTATTGAAGTCAATTATAATTTAGCATGTGACATTTATAAGTTTTTAAAAAATTATTCGAATATATATGGTATGCCCTTACCTGGACATTATTGTAATAAAATTACTATGCCAATTGTGTTTTTTCCAATGAGTTTTAGTTACGCTTCAGTATATCGGGACTATGTACAAGCCTATAAAGAAAAGTATGGAAATGATGTTTGTGTTTTAGCTGAATCAACTTTTACTAATATCTGGAAATCGTTAATGCCATTACTTCAATTTATGTCTGCGAAAGCTGATTTATGTGAAACTTGTGAGATAATGAAAATATAAATTCAATACGCTACACAACATGAAAAAAAATTAGAACTTACTCATAATTATCTAGCTCATTTAAATCATGCACAAGAAGAACGTAACTATTATAATATTAACATTATGAATATGATTGAGGATAGTAAGCAGAATCCAAATATAACTGAGTCTCATATATTATTCAAAACCTTCAATGGTAGTGCTCATATTGCATACAATTGGGCCCAAAATGTACAAATACCCTACTCACCATAACAAATTGGATCTTTGTATTTTAAAAGTCTGCAAAAAGTACATTTATTTGGTATTTGCAATACCGGTAATTTTCCATACACACAACAAACTAATTATATAATTGATGAGGCTGAAATGCCCGATGATGGTAAACAAGGTAAAGGTGTGAATTGTACCCTAAGTTTGGTTCGGCATGCACTTCAAAAATATAAACATGGTGAAAAAAAATTAGTTATTATATGTAACAACTGTGTAGGTCAGAATAAGAATAACTATTCATTATTTTTTTGTTCATGGTTAATTGATCGTAATATGTATGATGAAATTGAGTTAAATTTTATAATACCCGGCTACACAAAGTTCATTTGTGATGGATATTTTGGTCTAATCAAGATTTTATACCGAAAAAGCAAAGTAAATACCGTTGATGATATGGTCTCAATTGTTAATCGTTCAACTAGGATTAATTTCAATATTGCCCAACGCTATTTTAACAGGAAAGGTTTTCAATATTATGATTTTAAAAATTATTTTCAAACATTTAAAAAACTACCAAATATTCAAAAGTATCATTATTTTTATTTCAGTTCACAATATCCTGGCATCGTCTTTCATAAAGATGATCTTAAAGAAAATTATAAAGATTTTATTATTCATTCTTTTTCTTTCAATGCCAATACATTACCTGCCATAATTGGTACCAGACCACTTTCTTTAAAGAGACAAGAGGAATTGCATAAGGAAATTGCACTTTATGTCAATTTACCTTTTCGTGATATTACTTGACCTGAACCCCCAAAAATTTAAAATAAATTAAAAAGTTTATTTATAACGATAACGATAGCTTTATTGGTTTATATAAACAAACTTGGTTTATTATAAAATTAGCATAGAAAATGAATTCAGTTTATATCAGCTTGATATAATATGAGTTCAATTTGTGTTTAGTTAAGTAATAATCAACTTCAATTAATAAAAATTGAATCCAAAGCTGGCTCACTTTAATTTGTTCAAACTGAAAATTCGCAAGAAAAATTAAGTAGTTGGCAGTGAAACTTTTTATAAAAAAAAATGAATAACGATAATAAATACTGCAAATAAATAAATAAAGAAATAATTATAAAACCATAGAGCAATAATAAGATAATAGCGCAGTAATAACGCAGTAATAATGATGAACAACATAACGATAACGATAAAAAATCGAGTATGCATTTATCAAAAAAATACAGTAAATATTTATGAGTGAAGATGCGAAGACCAATAACTTTTATACTTCTACATATTGTAGACAATATAAATCAACAAAAAAAAAAAAATTCTTCGCGAATTATATAATTATTACTGTTATAAGGGCCGAAAGTTGAGAAATCATATGACAATTTTAAATTGCAATTTTCACAAAATCAGATGATCGTCCCACTGCCCCTTTTTGCTGTAGGGGATCCCAGATGTTGTTTTATCCGTTTGTTGATTCGATTTTGTAAAATATAATATTCGTTAAATAGTAATAATGATAAAGGCATTCATTTACTCGTGCATCTTCATGCGTCGATGCTATAAATAATTGAATTGGGAGGATACGTAAGAATAATTCAATTATGCTAATTAATAATAGTTGAGCTCTATATAATATATGATTTGCCAAACAAAAACTTAATACTCGATAATATTTATCAATAAAGTTTGTTCAAAAATTTTTGATAAAGTTGGAATTTTTCAAGGATTGCACCTAAAATTTGAAAATAAATGAATTAAGTTTCATCAGATTTTAAATTATAACCTCAAAGCTTTTCTGATAGACACAAGAAAAATTAAACTGCCAGTCACCAAGATGGTTTATTCTTAGTTAAAAATAGCTGGATTTGAATTAAATAGTCAAAATATTGCATCAGAAAAAATTATGGGTTTCGTATAGGTTCCAGGGGTGTAAATAAATTCAAAATTTCTAATGCTGTATTTGAGATTTTCAATATCTAAAAATATAATTAACAAAAAAAATTATAAAGAAAATTGTATCCAAAATTTGATCCAAAACTTTTCAAAATTTATTATCAAACTAGTCAACTATTTATAAAAACATCTTGAAATTGTAAATGAATAATTAACATGATACAAATAATTAGCTTTTATTCAAGTAAAAGGAAGATATTTCTTTTATTTTTTATTTCTTAAGACAATAGATGAATAGCTTTTCTTTGTAAAGTGTATGATAAAAATTATTGAAAAATGATTTTTTAATTAATTTGCATAAATTACTCTGACATTAACTAATCAACTAGCACTCATTATGAAGTGTGATTGGATACTATAATTGTCAAAACCGGGCGACAAAATCATGCAATTTCTGTTTGATATATAAAGAGATTCAGATAATATCGCAGGATTGTTATGGTGACTTAGAACGACGAATATGATTACTATGAATTTAATTTGGCAAAGATTTTATTATAAAGCAATTTGCTTCAGCATCCTAATTGCTCCCAGTATTTGGTACAAATCTTCATAAAGATTTCTTGTTGAATTGGTTGTTCCTAATTCTTCTCTTATTTGTGTAATCAAGTTTGCTGAATCTTGTTCAAGATCATATCCATTATATCGTTTAAGATCTAAGATCATTTTTTGATATTTTATTTCTTTAAAATTATTGTCTTATTGTTAATATCTAAAGTTTGGTTAAATTAATTTATTGTTCTTTTATATAATTAATACTTGCTTTTTTTATAGTTGTAATTTTAGAAACAGTAAAAAAAACATACGGGGATTTTATTTCCATAGATATTAAACAATATAGTAAAAAAAATCATATGATACGTAATTGGAGTTTTACTTCTAAAAAATTAATATCGATATTGGTCAGATAATATATCACACAACCTGTTACGTATAAATATTTATTTTCATGATGCTCTATTGATTTTTCAGTTTATATTCTTTGGTTCAAGATGACAGGAGCTGATGGTCTTTGATAGGTTCATGAGATTTTTTCGTTAGTAAGGATTGCAAGTAAAAATTTTCGAAGCAATTCTCTCTTGAGTTACTCAATAGTTAGCACTAGTTTTAAGCCATTATTTAGCCAATTTTTATTTATTTAATTTTTATTACTCATTAAATTCATTCATCTTTATCAATTTTTATTTGAAAGAAATTTTCTTCATTATTTATTGCAACAATTCTATTTTAAAAATTTTTAATTAAATATGTATTAATAAAAATGATTAAACAATAAATTTACAGATCCCATTTTCTAGTAGTTCTAGTGAATGATGGCAAAATGCTTCACAGGCAATAAGAATATGTTTTTTGAATAAAATTTATTATTAAAATACTTGCATCATAATTATCAACTAACAATGAACATGGCCGAAATAGTTAACGGCTACATGCTTCAATGCTAGAGTATATCCTATTCACCAATTTCTCAGACACACGCTTTCTAGTATTTTAATACAAAAAGGTCCTCTCTAACGCAGACAGGGCCAGTACTACAGGAACATCGATAACTGATAGAAGAGAACGTTCAACCAAATGGTTGGCCCAATGCGCTTTCAATTCTCTATCAGATTTCATTGCACCAATGTGGCAGCATAACTTTGGATATACTATAACTCGACAAGTAATCAATGAGAAAACTCACCATATTTTGCATTCTTTTTTTCAGCATTATTTTTAAAAAGTGGATCTAACAAGCATCGTTAATTAAAAAAAAAAAATTCATACAAGGCAGCGACCTCTTTTGATTTCACTTCAAAGTCGTATGGATATACATTCCAAATAGATAAAAAAAAACGCTTAATAGTGAAAAATCACTATTCATAACATTGCTTAAAATTATCAATAGCGATACCAGATACTGACCTAAATAATTAATTGGGATTAATAATTTAAGAAATTTTTTTTTCTTATTCATTTTTATATATGTATTTAATTATTAAATTATTCATAATCTTTGTTACGGTATTATTATTTGATTACGTACATGTACAAAAAATGAATTAACCTCAATTGTTCTTATGTTTCACAATGATTGGTGCCGAATTTATTATTTTAAAAAAGAATATAAGTTTAATATTATTCAAAAAGAATAAATTCGGAATATATTTAATTTATATTGTAACATTGTAACACAAAGAACAAAGCACGTGAAAATACGTGACTTGGACTAAAAAAATTCGAAAAATTAAGATTTGAGAAAATGAAAAAATTTTCTTCTCTAATAACATTTTTTTTTAGAAAAAGTTCTTTCAACGCAGACAGGGCCTGTACTACAGGAATATCGATAACTGATAGAAGAAATTTAAATTAATTTTCACATTCTTTTTTTGCATTTTTCTTTAAAAAAAAAGTCTAATATGTATTACGTTTTAAAAAAAATCAACAAGGCTAGTGATTTTATAACTATGAGTACAATTTATATTATTACTATTGTTTTTGGATAATATTACTTTTTTGTTACATAATATTAAGTCACATGATAGTATCAAAAATGTACGTCAACATCATTATCGTATAATTGTAAAATTAAGAACACGCTTGTGGTACAACTAAGAAAAAGCTAAAATAGCCGAAAATTGGCTACCTCCTCCAATTGCTAAAATTTCACCAATTTCAAATTTAAGTTCGAATGGTAGTGATTCGCTATTTTCATTTCTATTTCCCAGAGCAGACGTCTCACCAAAACCCCATGTATACACTTTATACACTTCATTTTTTTTATTGACAGCAATAGAATGATGATCTCCAGTCGCAACATATTTGCAATTATCAAGATTTATTCGGACAGGAGACTTTCTGCCTCCTTCTGAAACACCAATGCTTAATTGTCCATCTTTAGTACTACCGAAACTATAAATATATCCATTTTCTAAAAGGACCAACGTATGATAAAGCCCTGCGGAAATTTGGTTTACTCTTAATAATAAGTTTTTGAAGAATTCTAACCTAATTGAAGTTATAATAGGATTTAGTGATTCAACATCACACTGGCCCTCCATATTTTGACCCTATGTATATATCATTCCATCTTCATCGATTGCAAAACTGTGATTTTCTCTGGCAAAAATCTTTCTAATTCGGCATAATATTATTATAGGAATTAAAAGTACACCATTAGGCTTACGTGCTGATATTCTTCTTCTAAGCTGACAAGAATCCATATATCCAAAAGTGTATAAATAACCATTTGTTGTTAAAACTAATACGTGATTCTCTCTGATAGCGATATTAGCGATTTTTAAATAAAAAGTAGGTTCATATTTTACAAAAATTGATTGCTTATTAATGGTTGAAGTAAACCCAGTATTCCTGTTATTATCATTTAAAGTAAATGGAATTATTATAGTTAAAATATTAATCTTACATAATTTTGAAAAGTATCGATATACCCTAAATATTCCTATAGCATATAATTGACCTTTATCAGATAAAGCTAGCATAATATTCGAACCACAAATGACTTTGACTATAACTACATCATCAAGACCTTGTGCATATGCTGGCATATTTTCAGCAGTCGTATTTGGATTTTCTTTACTTTTAGTAACTCTCCCCAAAGCACCTTTACAGTAAATATACAAAAATTAGGTTGCTTTAATTTGTTTATCTTTTTTACGAAATATATTACATAGAAAACGATAAATAAATAAATAATTCATACCTTCATCAAAATTGAACCAACTCTTCCCGCTGATCCTCTGTACCAAAAAAGAAACTAAACAAAAAACCAATAATTTACTCAAAAATAATTACTTTATCACGAATTTATTTGTTTCTCTTAAGAAAGAAGCAAGAGCAAACAAAAGCATATTAGGTTTACTAGAGGCATCAGCCTTGTCTACTAGCAGAATAGGAAGAAAACTAAAAAATTTTACAAACGCCATAAAATTTTCGCAAAAAGTGGGCATACCAGTTTGACCCTGTAAAGTAGATCATTCAGCACAACAAACAAACAAACAAAGAAGACACGTTCCATTTCGGTATTATTAACAACCAAATAAGTAAACAATAGTAAGACAAACAGATAAACAAAGAATACACGTGAAAAGTAGAGTTTTTCAGATAGATAATTCTAGAAAGAAAGATATTCAACCAACAGCAACAATTCTTGAAAAATCTAGAAATAGTATAGTACTTTTTAAAGAAACAATGAAATTAGAAATTATAAAAAATTTGTACACCAAACCACATGAAGAAGTAAACAGGTTTCACGATAAACAAAAATCTTTAACTCTTAAAATAGATAAACACATAGCCGAATATATTGGTATAAATGATCCCAATTTTATAGCGACTATTCGGCGCACAATTGAGCTTTATAAATGGATTCAACAAAAGAAAACATGCAAGGAACAACTAACACATAAAGAACAAGTACTTATAGAAGAGAAACCAGAAGAAAGAGAACTACCGACTATGGAAAGTACCATAAAAGAAGGGCGCGATGTAGCAATCAAGAAAAGAAGTCTGGAAAACCTCGACAGTCCAAGCAACAAAAAGAAAACTGATAACAGAATCAGAGTTGCAGAAATGAATTTAAATAAAAGTGAGATAGAGATCCTAGTAGAAGACAAATCAGAAGAGGCAGAAGAGAAGGCAACACTACTTTATGCAGAATGTGGATGTCTAGATTATGGAACAGAGGACACCAAGGAAATGATTAGTATTTTTAATGCAAAAGAAAATTTTTTCAAAAGTAAAGCAAAAGAAAGCACAGAAACAATAGTAACGGAAACGAGTATAACTAGTACAGCTATAAACAGAGGAAACAAAAGCGATATGGATATAGATAGAAGTGTCAACAACACAAAATTAGAGTTACAAACTAGCTTAACATTGTGGGATCTCCCTGCAGACTCAAGATTCGCAAAGATTAGACGATGCTTTAATCATTTTGGCAGAGTCATTTCTACGGAATGGAAGGACTTCAACAAAACAAGAGCAGTTTTCATTCATATACAATGCAGAAATAAGGAAAAAAAGGAAAACCTACAAAGTCTATGGTCCCTACACTACGAAGAAGGAAGATTATGCAGACTAACACCAGGCAAATTTGATGCAGAACTTTTGAAAAAAAGGAAAGAACATAGAGCAATTCTTAGAGGGCTCCCCCATATAGCTTTGGAAGCAGCCCTTTTACGACAGTTAGGGAGAATGAAAACCAAAATGGTTTTCATCCCTAAAAATAGCAACGGTAATCAAAGAAGTGCCGCATTCGTTTATTTCAAAAATAGTGAAGACCTAAACACAGCAATAGAAAATGTAGCTTGGTACTATAATACGAAACTTAAATGGAGTACGTCTAACAAGAGGAGTCTGTCAGAGGTTACACAAAATCAAGAAAAAGTAAAGAGAAATACTAGATATACAGAAAGATTGGAGAAAGAGAATTACAAGCCTTATAAAAAGACAAGTCGTAATAACTCACCGCTGGGAAGATCACAAGGGAAAAAGAAGGAATTTGTTAAAAATACAAGTAGAGACTCTAGCATTTCAAGATCTCGCAGTATATCTCGAAAGGCACTATCATATGTCGAGGCAGACCAAAAGACATCAAACTATGACATTGTACTCGAAGAAATTCTTAGAAGGCTTCGTAATATTGAAGAAAAACAGGGAACTCATGTTCTCTATCGCTCCTAATACTCGCCAAGGGCGTCCCAATGAAAGTATGCAAGCCCTCAGGCATGCACATACAGGAGGCATCCTCATCTCTCAATAATACAATAAGCCCACTCTCACAAAATAATCATTTTTTCAAAGTAGGATGCCACAACATTAATGGGCTTAAAAGTAATAGTTTCAAAAGTGTTATAATATCAGAATGGGCATTGGAAAAAAATCTAGATATTATTGGTATTGAGGAAACAAATATTAGTAGTAAAGAAGGGGTTTTTTTAGACTTTAATAGAGAGAATTTTGTTGGTTTTTGGTCAAATACGGAGAAAGAAAAGAAAAAAGGATCTGGTGTAGGACTTCTGATTCACAAAAAGTGGGTGAGACACCTAGGTCAAGTTAAAAAGGATTCACCATACTATTTAGAAGCGACATTTCTCTTTAAACAACTAGAGTTAATAATCATTATGGTATACATACCACCAAACAATAAAGAAATCACAAGGGCAGTTCAACAAAGTATAGTCAAAAAAGTAGCACAAGGATCCCAAAGAAGCCAATATATTATCATAGGGGATTTTAACTATGTCCCTGATCAAAACCTGGACAGGAAATGCCCAAGGTCGCAGCACAAAAAATTTCCTTTGTATAAATAGTTGTATAAGCAAGAGTTTGTAGATTCATATCGAGTAATCAACCCAGGTAGCAAGGAATTTACATGGTCAAGACAGGATCAAAGCTCAAGAATAGATCAAATTTGGACATCAAAGGAGCTTGGCCTAGGAATAGTGGAAGCTAAAATAGAGGAGATGAGTAAATGGACAAACAGTGACCACAATGCAGCCGTAGTAAAGATTCACCTTGGGCACCTGATCGAGAAAAAGAACCTCTCCACAATAAAGCAACGTGGACAAAAAAGAACAAACGACAAGACAAGCGCAGAAGATTGGAAAAACTATACGACAGTTCTTCAAAGTTCCTTAAAAGATAACCAGGCCATAAAGAGAATAAATATAGTACAACCAGGAACCGTTGTAGGAAAGAAAGAACTTGATCAAACGTGGGATGTCATTTACAACGCAATACTAAAAGCAGCCAACCAAACCTTACCAAGGAAAAAAGTATTAAACACAGGCTGTAGTAGGAAAAAATCCAAAACAAAAACGGATCTAGAAAAAAGCATACTGGACTTGGGCAAGGTTATTAGAAATATCCGTGACAATAAAACCTCTCAACCAAATTTTAGCATAATAGATTCAGCAAACAATACTATTTTGAACATAAATAGAACTCTAGATTTAGAAATAGATATGATTCAAGCCCAAAATCTAGACGAAGGAGAGCAAGACTTAAGAGGATGGAAAAAGATCTTGGAAAAAAATACTTACTAGAAAATATAAGTAGTAGAAACAAGGAAATTCAGGAAAAGATTGAAAGACGGTGCGAGATGATAGATAACAACCAGGGTCAAATGCTGAATAGTTTGCTAAATAAGCCATACAATAAAATTGTGCTTAATAAAATAATTATAGAAAATCAAGATCACAGTCGAGAACTCATTACAGAACCTGAAGACGTTATGCAGCATACAGAAAAACACTTTCAAACTCAGTACAAGAAAAGAAACGCAAATCCAAACCGCATGTCCCAAGCATGGAAAGAAACGTATAAACCTTTAAGTTTCATACAAGAGAACTGGTATGAGGACCTTTTACAAGAAATATCTGAAGAAGAATGGGACCAAATGCTAAGTAGCTTAAGTTTAAAATCGGCACCAGGTATTTCGGGAATAAGTTACATTCTGATAAAGAAAGCGGATAGCAAAACACATGCTATTTTTAGAAATTTTGCACTAGCATGTATACAAACCGGTTTGATCCCAAATAAGTGGAAAGTGGCTCAACTGTATGCAATTCCTAAAAACGAAGATTGGGGGTACAATCTCAATAATATAAGGCCCATTGCACTCCTAGAAACGTTTAGGAAATGTGTCACAAAAATCTTCACAATGCGTCTCTCAAGAATTTTTAAAGAAAATGCAGTGCTAAGGGGTTTCAATTTCGCTGGACTTCCGGGCTGCTCAACGGAAGCTCCTATACATATCATAAATTCGATTATAGGAGAAGCGTTGGAAAAAGGAAAAGAGCTTTGGATACTCTTGCAAGACATGCAAAAAGCTTTCGATTCGGTGTCATTAGAAATGTTGGAAAAAGCTCTGTTACGATTAAAGCTTCCGTCTACTGCAATTAATTTCATTCTAGATCTCTTTGGTGAACGTCAGCTTAAAATTATTACGGCCTTCGGACTTAGCAACGGCTTTAAAGCCATAGATGGAATAGACCAGGGGGAAGTAGTATCACCCTTGGTCTGGAGGGTTTTTTATGATCCGCTTTTGTGTTATGTACAAAATGAAACCAACTTGGGCTACGATCTGAGTTTGGGTAAACATGAGGCATATCCTACAAACTATTCAACCCGATGTGCTGCAATTGCTTATGCTGACGATACAACGTGGGTAGCCAGCAACAAGCAACAGCTAGAAGCGACCTTAAAGATTGCGGAGGAGTTTTACAAGATAAACGATATAAAGATCAACCCCAAGAAGTCTAAGTTAGTAGCACTTAATACAAGAGAGGAAAAGTCGATCCTTCTATCACAAAACAAAATCATAGCAGAAGGGAAAGATACCCTAGTGCGATTTCTAGGTGTTTGGTTGAACCAGAGGAAGAATGAGAAGCTTATAAAAGCAAAAGCGAAATGGATTTTGCAACAATTTTGTGAAACATTATATCACAAAAAATTGACGCTTAGCCAACTCTCATACATCAATAACATGTGTATTCTTCCCAAACTGAGCTACATTTTACAAACAACCAATTTTTCACGAAAGAATTTAGACGAAATTCAGCAACCTTTTCTAAGAATAGTGAAAAACAAAATAGAATTCGCACGTTCAACAAGTAATTGCCTAGTAACTCACCAAAATTTAGGCAACTGTAAGAAACTTAGCGATGAAGTCTTCACAAAGCAAATAACAGGCCTGATATATAGGTTAAATAGTACAGGAATCGAGGCAAACGTCGCGAAGAAACGCATTACACAAGGTTGGTTTTTAGCAGCACTAAGCGAAAGATCTCCTAAAGAGTCAGACATAGTAACTCTAGAGAAACTATGGAAAGGCAATTTGGACTGCTCAATCTGCCTCAAAGCAAAAGAGAGAGACCTCGAAATAACACTGACTGAAGACACTATCACTCCAGAAATCGCTTTGGTCAAAATAAAGAGCTTACTATCACCAAAAAGCTTTTATCGTTCATACAAGCACTTAAATAAATTTAGTCTGACATATTTTGGGCAATTAATCAACTTTGAAGGAAGAAACATGATTACTTGGCAACAATTAAAAAAAGTCTTAGGCCTTTCAAGTCAGGGAAAGAAAGCTTTTTGGTTCGCTGAACTAGAAAGAGAAGTAATTATAGAAACAGACACAAGAGAAATTGCAGCAAGTCTTAATATGCCAGAACCGAATTCGCTAGCCCTGGAGATCAAAAAGACCCTCATTTCAGAGGACCGACGGGTAAAGGATTGGGTCATATATAATAGTGATCTAAGTAAACAAGAATATGGTAGAATAACACAGAAGGGTAAAAAAGAAGTATGTGTCGAACATTGGCGTGATAGTTTATCTCAAAAGTCAGCAAATGTCTGCATTGTCAAATGCGAAGGCTGTCAATTTGGAGAAGAAAGTAGTAAAGGTGTCTGTGCAAGCTGGATCAAGAAAGAAAATGTCGTAGGGGTGCTCCCAAGGCCATATAGAGAAGGAGATAAACGTAAATTCCCAATAAATGTGGATATGGTTTCTGGGGCAAGAAAAAAGAAAAGAATAAGTAGTATAGGTTCAAAAGAACAAATTTTCAGTAATATTAGCATAGTCAATTGTTTGGAAATAGAATTAATTTTGAAGGAGAAGCTAGAGAGTGAAACAGAGTATCTTTTAGTAAATAGTTTTAGGAAAAACTTAGATAGGAAATGTGAACGGTTCATTTTTTACACAGACGGTTCTCTAGTAGAGAGTTTGAGTAACATTAATTCCTGTTGCACGATGGGAGCTGGGTGGGTTCAATTAAACGACACAGAGGAAAAAATTTTGGATACAATGTCAATTAAAGCATTCCAATGGCCATCATCAACAAAGGCAGAACTCTTAGCAATATGGACCATGCTCTTAACAATTCCAAGCGAAGCAGAAGTTATAGTTTACACAGATAGTCTGGCAGCAATCTGCGCGATGGAATCAGGATTCTCTCTTGAACCAGCAAGAAGGGCGCTAAAGCGATCTAATTTTCTTCTGACGGAAAAAATCATAGATCTAATAAGAACTAAGAACATTACCCTTGAGCTCAACAAGGTGAAAGCGCACAGCAACAACAAATGGAACGATTTGGCGGACAAACTAGCAAAGAAAGGTTGTGAAGCATCAGAAACAATTCAAGTAGAATTAGGAGAAAGTTCAAGATTCCAAAGTGTTTTATATTGGAAAAATCGGCTAGTAGAGATACCGCCTCGAGTTTTTATCAAAACACTCAACAATATGTATATAGGTGCTGAGTGGCGTCTTTCACAAAGTCTGTGTAGTACAGTACAAAACAATGTGTACAATGACAAAAGCTGGTCGATGTTTTGGAAGAAGCTCAAGGAAGTAACCGGTATACGAGGTTCAACAACCAGAAGAAGTAAAAAAGCCTGTTTTATTATCAAGTGCCTTTCAGAAAATCTACCTCTCCTCGACCTATTAAATAAGAGAAGACCGGACTTATATGAATCTTCAAATTGTCTGAGCTGCAATTCAGAATCCAAGGAAGCACATAACCATTTGGCGGAATGTGAAGGCTATGAAGTTTCATGGTAGAGTATTCAATCGGTAGCAGCAGAATTTGCTTGGAACAACCTGTCAAAAGACGTTCGAAAACAATTATCCAAACAGAAGCTAACAAATCTAATTTTTGGAGAAAATCAAGAGGAGATGATTAGCATACGGAAAGGTCTGATTAAGGGTTTGTTCTGTTACAAAGCTCAGTTAAGAATCCAGAAACAGCTTCGCTCTAACAAAATAACGAGTCGCATTATTGAAGACGTTTTAAACATAACATGGAACAGTCTTTTTGAAATCATCTGGAAAGACCGCTGCCAGACAGTAAATGAATGGGAGGAAAAAAGAGGCATTGTACGAAAAGAAAAACAGAGGAAAAGGACTAGACAGAAGTGAGGAAAAAAGAAGTATGAAGAAAGCAAAACTTCGGAAGGCCAGAAGGAACGTAAAGAGAAGTGGAAAGAAAAGGTTTCAGAAAAACTTAAAATGATGGGAAGTTTGGTGGAAGAAGGGATGTTAGGCTTCATCGAGAGGAGTAAAAAGCCCTTTTGGTTTGGCTACTGATGGGTCACTACCAAAACCTGTTTCGTTAGGGAAACAGTGCGACAGGGTACACTTAGGTCCTTTATAGAAAACCGAGTGGTGTTAGGCTTACATGAGAAAGAACCGAATATCTTGTAAATTTATTTTAGCATAGTATTCTCCTGTTCACTCGCAAGTATCTAGCGGACTCGTCAAAGAAAAAAAAAAAAAAAAAAATTCATACCTTCATCATTGCAACCCCAAGTGATAACCTAAAAAAATAGTTAATATTTGTTAACTACTACTTTAAGCTTTTTGTTCTGATAAATTTTTTTTTTTACCTTCTCATCTTTTGTCAGAGCTGCTGTGTGTAGACTTCCACAACTAATTTTCACAATATGTAAATCATCATCAACAACAACTTGCGTAGGATATTTTATTTCTTCAGCATCATCCCTAAGCTAAGTTCATCACAATCGTTGATGCCCATAACATACAATTTTGTATGTTTTAAATTAGTAGTTAGTATGTCTAATTCGCACTCAAGTTTTCTTTTTAATAGCATTTTTTTTAGAATCGATTCAAAAACTTCAAGATAGTTCTATTAGATTATTATAAAGAACACATAGATTTGGATTTGGAGCCTTTTTTATAGTGAACTAGATGTTTATACTGTATAACAGTAATATCTTTTAATATAAAACCCAGTCTACAAATTAATTTATACAGTTACAATTTTGTTTAGACTATGATGCATATAAATTATAATAAACTAAATATTACAGATATTTATCGATTATTTACACTATCTGTTCAATTTACAGAATTTAAAGTAACTATAATACAGTAATAGTTATGACATTAAGTCACATGATGATAAAAACTGATATTATAGTACTAATGTTCCACAGTTTGTAATGTTTCTATTCACTATAAAATTATTATAAATTCGATGAACTATAATGCATTGTACTACAAAGAACAAAGCACGTTCGAATACGCGTATATACTAAGCCTCAAAGTGCTGTGCGATAATGCACATTTGCGAAAAATCAGATGTAAAAAAAATTCTTTTTTTTTTGAATAAAAAGTTTTTTCTAAAGCATACTAAGCCTCAAAATGCAAGTATTAAGTCGCATGATTATAGCCATTGTTACAATTAAACCAAACTGTTTATTATTGTTCTTATGTTCCATGAAGAGATTTGTGCCAGTTTGTAATGTAAAATAGTTTAATATTATATTATAATTAATTGCATTGTACTACAAAGAACAAAGTGCGTATATACTAAGCCTCAAAGTGCTGCATGATAATGTACAACACATTCAGTCTTGAGAATTTTTTTTTTGAAAAACAAGTTTATGAATAACAAAGAACAAAGCATTTAATACGCGTACTAAGTCTCAAAAATGCTGCGCGATAGTGCATCTGGTTATAAAAAAATGTCTATTTTGAATCACATAAACAAGTTTTCGTATGAAGATTGTTTACAAGAATAAGTTACGCAGAAATTGGATTTTGATGAATTTATTTAAAATCGTTAGAAGTGCTTTTAGGCTGTTCGAAATCGCATTTCTTAAAAATTGCAAAATAGATTTCTTCAATATCTTTTGCCTTACAATATTTCTATTTGTTTGCTATTTATTTAACGATCTATTCGATGACCAAGAATTTATTTTTATAATAAATGACAATGAAGAGTTAACTTTTCGAGAAAAAACAGAACAAACTAACATAATGGAAGAATTACTTCATGAACTCCTTGAACAAACTAACATAATGGAAGAATTACTCCATGAACTCCTTGAACAAACGAACATAATGGAATAATTACTCCATGAACTCCTTGAACAAACTAACATAATGGAAGAATTACTCCTTGGACTCCTTGAACTCCTTAAACAAGAAAATGAAATGACATTTTGTTTCTTAAACAAGAAAATGAACGAATCAGAAATTTAAATTTGTTTCTTGAACAAATCAGAAATGAAAATTTGTTCCTTAAACAAAAAAATGAACGAATCAGAAATTTAATTATGCTTCTAAAACAAGAATATGAACAAACTAGAAATAATAAAATTCCAAAATCAATTGAATATTTGAATAAAACATATAAAACAGAAAAAAGAAGAAGAATTTTCGCAGATTCTGAAATTAAACGACTTTTAACAAAGTTGAATTCAATTGATCCATTATTGGTCAACAAATGGTGCCAATTCTTTAGATATAATAGAGATAAAATTGAAATTATTGAACCGAAAATTAAAGAACTTGAATATTTTATAAATACAGAATTCAAACAGATTCGAAAAAATATCCATTATTAGCCAACACATGGTGCAATTCTTTAAATATAACAGAAATAACTCAAAAATTAATAATTTAATTTTATCGGATTAGATAGAAATAGGTTGACACTTCTGACAAAGTTTTCAGGAACGAAGAATTAGGTGAATCACTTGGGCTGCTATCAATAGAAATTAGGCAGATTGATATTTTAAAAAAATCTGGGCTGTAAAGTCCTATGCACGTGTAGAGGTTGAGGATGCACTCCAAGCATGGCTATAGTGTGCACTTAAGAGCATGTCACTTAGTGAGGTTTTACTATTTCAAACCTAACTAGGCACCTTTTCAAAAATGTTTTTTTGACGATGGACATTTCTCAACAATAAAAATTTAAAACTTTTGAACGTTGAAGTTAAAAGAAAAGTTTATTTCTTACGTGTTCAATTCACCGATGAGACGCAATAATCACATGACTTAGAACAACCGTAAAGAATTGAAGTTTAAAGGAAAGAAGATTTAAAAATAAAGATTTTAAAATAAATTGAGTTCAATTAATTCATCTTTAACCGACGAATAGCACCAATTCTTTCATTTATTGCATTGAAATTATTGAATTGAATTTAATATATCTCAATAACATTATTACACTTCAATTCAAAATAAACAATTCATAGAATAGTTTAATTTTATCGAATTAAATATAGAATAGATGACACCTCGGCAAGTTTCGAAAGGCGAAGAATTAGCCGTACTCAAGTAATCGAGAAATATAGTGGGCGCAGCACTGCATTATGTGACAAATCAGTATTGCGCAACAGATTGGTCACATGAAGTGGTGCTGCACCGCATTTCGTGATTACTTGAGTATGGCTAATTTTTCGTTGTTTGGAACTTTGCCGGAGGTGATACCTATTCTATATTTATTTTATTTAAAAAAAAACATTTATTTTTGTACAAATTTTAGTTAAAATTAGAAAAGAATATTTCCTTGTAATATGTAACATAAAAAGATTTTTTTTATAAAATTTACACGTCTAAAAAAAATAAAGTGCCAATTTTTGATTAATCAAGTATAATTTTTATTATTGTTTTGTAAATCGACTTTTTATACATTTCACGTTTGAAGAAACTTTTCTTTAACATTTTATTATGTAACGACAAATGAAATTTAATATAACTACATATATCAACAATAATGCTAGAATATTTATAACACCAAATGTCGAATCAAAGTTAAATGATATATAAATGAATACAGGGTATATCATTAAAATGTAGAATATAACACCCCAGAAAAATACAAAAGAAGTAAAAAAAATACAAATGAAACGAAAAGACATTTGTAACCAAAAAACATGAATATGCAATGAAATATACTATATAAAAAAAGGAAAAGTATAAATTTTGATAAGATAGGATACATAATAACTAGAAATAATATAATAAAAATCAAAAAAATAAAAAGAAAATAAAGAATCGGACTGAAAACCTCAGGATGTGCTTTTAATAAAATAGGTAGAGCCATATGCGTGAAAAATACCATATATATGTAAAGTAAAAAAATGGGAGGTCCTATGAAAAAGAAAAGATACAAAATTTAATTATATAGTTTACTAGATTCTCACGTAATAGTTCACCAGGAGGTTCGAATATCATTTTAACGAGAGAATATATCATATCCAATATATTCAATATATATCTCAAATTGTTTGTGATTGTGTCAAGATTTTCATGAGTATCAAGCTCTTGTCTTGCACTATTAATGTAAATTTCTTCCTTATTTATTTCAATTTTATAACTGAGGTTTGCGCCAAAATAAAATAGCACATGGTTTAGTCTTAAAAATACAAGTTTTAGAACGATATCGCAATTGGATAGTCATGAAAAATTTTGCTCGAGATTTTGTGGCATGGTTTATTTTTTATTTTTATTTTTTACAAAAAAATTTTTTTTTGGATTGAAAAAAAATTTTAAGAGAGTGCGTAGAGGGGTCTTTAACAAAGAATTCGAAAAATTCAAATAATAATAGTAAGTTTTTTAATTTGGCAGAAAGGGTAGGTCTCTTAGTTCAAATGACATTAAGATTTATTCGCTTTTGTGAAATTAGGAATAAAAATGTTAATTCGAAATTTTGAACTACCACAAGAGTCAGTCAATAAATTTATAGTATTGACAAATCACGTGTAATTTTTGTACCTAAATCATGACTCAGTTGCTAAGTCAACTTATTATAAAAAAAAAAACATATAACTGAATATAAAGTATTTTAATTTAAGTTCAGTATACGTTTTTTGTAAATAGAGATGTGATCCATTATCCGTTTTCCTATTTAAAAATTACGGATGGATATCCAAATTTTTTTATTATAATTTTATTTTAATGGATATCCGGGTCGCATCTCTAAAGTTGTAAAAGTACTATGCCCAATAATCTATTTCAACAATATCGTATTTAAAAAATTATATCTGATACGTACTGATATCGGATTTTACTCTATAAAAAATTTATGCAATAATCACATCGGATGAATTTTTGTATATTATGAATAGAGATGTGCCTCGCACGAAATTTTTGTCGATCTTTTCATAGGTATGTAACTTCACATGCTGATCAACCAATAAAACTTAAGAATTTGATCAACATAAAAAGTATATTATTGGGTATTCTTGAGCAAAATTTTTTTACTATTGCTAATATAACCCAGATTTTATAAATTTAGGCTTATTATTTATTATTTACTATATTCAGCCTTGATTAAAGCAATACATAAATAAATTTGCTAGGTTGAATATAATAAATAATAAATGTGACAGATTATAGTTACGTGCTTAAAACTATTTTTATTATTTAATTACACTATAAAATACTATATCAATATGTATTATATGTATGTACTGTACGTACTGTACATGAAAAAAATTGGGCTATCATATAAATGGCACATCTCTAATTATAAACCGGTTTTTAAGTTATTATTTTTTTGACAGTACTGTATAAAAAATTACAAGCTATCACTATGTATTTAAGCCAAATTTGGTATCAATTCAACAAAATACTCTAATTTTAGTTCATAAATTACCGTAATATATAAATATTTATAAACTAGTTAGTATAAAAAATTAAACCTGATATTAAACCTGTTTTAAGATAATTAACTTAGTTTAATACAGTAATGTGAATATTAAAAAAAACTAGTTAATCGAAATGTCAATATATTATATGTAGCATGATTATTTTAATGCTAATATAAAAACTGACGATTTCCTCAAAAGCAGCCAAATCTGGCATTACACGTAACATAAAAAAATATTCTAATAGACTTCAACACGAACAAACTTTGCTAAAATTTCTTTCAAGAACGGGAAGTATTTTTATATAACTTATATTGTAAAAAATAATACAGATACTCACTATTACAAATATGTTAAAAAAAAAACAAAGATGGATTTGTGTAAGAACCTGTATTCACGACCGGTAGGCTGTTTACAGTTTATGAAATAAACTAATCAAATCCATCTTTGATGATTATGTTATGACCATTGGCTAACATAATCATCAGTATAATCTTTTATAAATATTGCATGATGATTATTTAAATAAGATCTGACAAAGACTAAAAAAAAAAATATAAGTCAAAATAATCAGAAAAGACCATGATCCCAAAGAATTTCTGTTGATGATTCTAAACGAACATCTTAAATTTCTTGATAGGGCAATTAAAAAAAAAATCACAGACAAACAACATCACTCTTTAATTAATAAGCAAAAGGAAAGAACCAAACAACATATTGTATTTGTAAACAAAGAATTTACCTTCGATTACAAAAAAGCTATATCTGAATTTCAAAAATAACAAGCATCTTTCAATAAAAAAATTAAAAAGTAATATCAATTTTTTTTTTAAATTTATTTAATTAAATATAATATTCATATTACTATATTGCCAGACTCAAAAATGATATCAAGAAATTAGAAAAAAAGATTAAAAAGAAAGACGCTGAAATTGAAAAGAAAGACAATGAAATTGGAAAGAAAGACAATGAAATTGGAAGTTTGCATAACATGGTCAACTCCCAAAATGAAGTTATCAACAAAAAAAGAGAATCAAATTACTATACTAGAAGAAAAAATGAGTAGCTTGCAAGTCAAATATGACGATTGTATAAATAACAACTAGAGCTTAAGTAATAAGGTATTGAAATATTAACAAATATAAATTTAAAAATAAAATTTTAAATTAAAATTTTTTTTTGAACTTTAGCTAGAAATAGAAGTACTAAAGTAGAAATTTTACGAAAAGAAAATAATGATTAAACGATTTATATAAAAACCAAAGAAAATGATTTACTGAAGGTTGTTAAAGAAAATCTTGAGCTCGAAAAAAAATATATAAATCTTGAAAATACAAATAAAATGCTGATATCATTAATTGATCGAGGAAATAAAGACGAAGATGAGGAAGACAAAAATGAAGAAGAAAGAAACTTGTGGCGAGAAGAAATAGTTTATTTTGAGAGAGATCATATAGAAATGTTTGATGATGATTTATGATCAAATATTAGCAATGTCATTTTTTTCATGTCAAAAAATAATACGAATTTTTTCTGATATCTATAATTAGAGTTTTCTTTCCTCAAATAATGTATTAATGAATAAACATAATATGAGAATTAGTAGAAACGAACCATATTTGTTTTTTTTTCAAAAATAAGTTTTTATAAAATACAGTATTTTATTATTATAAAGAATAAATTTAATAAAAATTTCAAATTGTTTATTATTTATAAAGAATCTTTTTTAATAGATCGCGGTACGTGACAATGAAAATTTTCTCATTATAAAAATACTGTATTATAAAGGATAGGAAAATGATAGTAATGCTATATCTTCAACCGATTGGATAAAAGTTTTCTTGAATAATGAATACTGTTCTGGATACTAGGAGGGTATTTTTTTTTATTGTAAATTTTCTGTTCACGCTTTAGATTAATTTTAGTTAGTAAACTAGACATCTGTCACGGGATGGATGGCTATTCGATTATCAAATTGCTAATATCTGTTTGGACTGTGATGATTATTTAAAACTGCAATATTTGAGCAATTACATGTTTTTTTTAAAAAAAAATGCCTCAAGTGAATAGGAAGAAGACAAAAAAAATTCTGCTATCTTAAAAATTGAATTAGATATATTAACAGGAAAATTCGACAGAAGGAGAAAAAATGCGTCTTATTCGAATAAAATAACTTTTTATACTGAATTAGATAAAATAGTTGAAACAGCGACGACTTTGTTTGAAAATATAATATTTTAGATGCTGAGAAAAAAAGAATAAAGGTGGTTATTTATTATTAATATATATTTTATAATTTAATTTATTAATAAATTTTTTATGAAGTTGAGAAGCTTAGAAGTGAGCTAGAACAAAGAAAGAGGCAGTATGAAGCTCTTAAAAGAATTCATGATGTGCATCAAAACACGATAAGGAATCAATTAAATGAACATATTAGGGTTTGGTTTGAGTGTTTTTATTGTAAAATCGCTCGAAGAAGGTGATTTGATATGCCATTCCTTGAGAACGTGGAAATCATGTTAAATTTTGCGCGATATTCCAAAAAAAGATCAAAAACATATATTTTTCATAAATATAATAATAATAAAAAAGAAAATTTTCACTAATAATCAAGTATAGTTGAAGGAATTAATATTTCTCGAAATTACTTAAACTCAAAGTCATAATAAAATTTCTTTACTATTTTATTGATTGGCTCAAAATTGACTATCTACTACGTACATATAGATGGGTGAACTTTATTAGTTTTTGGCCCAAATTACGATAATTTGGGCCGAAAACAAATAACGAGCCACTTATCTATCTACTTCCAAAATTTATAAGTTTGATTATTAACGTTAAGAACTACCAGTGCATACATTACATTTTTATTGACAACTGGGATCTTTGCTAGGTTTTTTTTTTCTCAAAATAGATTCATTATGTTTTTCTTAATAAAAATCTCATGTAACAAGGACTCGTAGTGTCATTTTGCTAACAAAGATCCCAACTATTTGAATAGAAATCAATCTGTTTTTCATTGAGTTAATACGTACTGATAGTTCATTAGGAGCCACCATCAACAATAATATGCTTGGAAGCTATTACCATTTCACAATTTTTTTGTTATTCTATCATGATCGCACAAATTGGAAGTAGGTGTTTCTTGATTCGAATTAGGAATTCTTGATACTGAGAGTAATCTCTTTTGAATTGTATTACATTGACAGTATAAAAAAATATGATATACATTTAAATTAATTTATTTATTCGAGCTTGCAATATGTGAATTTTATTTATTAGAAGTTTATTACTGTATATTTTAGGTGATTTTACAGATAAAATTTAAAGTTGAAACTAGTTGTACATTAATTTTGAGTATATATATTGTAAAGTATAGTCATTAAAGAGAATAAAATCATGCCACGAATTTGCAGACATACATGCTCTGATAACCTAACTCCTAATGAAAATCTTGAACAATTTTTAACAGGACACGTAGAATTTTTGCGAAGGAAAAAAAGGAGAATCGAAACTTTTTTTAGAGAAAATGGAATAACAAACGAAGATTTGGAAATAAAATTGAGAGCCTTAGAAACAATCATAGAAGAAAGGGATCATCTCAAAGAATGGATAAGACAGCTTCAAAACACCCAAAGGATTGTATCTCGATTGATAAGCGAACTTTATATTGAAAAAAGGCAATTTTTGGCTCGGATACAAGAGCTAGAACAAGAAAATACACAACTTCGTCATGATCTCGAGTATGAACAAGCGATTAATGGAAGAACCATCAATAATTTTAGAAATCAAGTTAACATTCTTGAGAATTGAGAGAACATTTTTACCGCAGTATTAAACAACCAAGGTAAAATATGCAAAAGATTGTATTATTTTTATTTTCATTTATATAACATTAATGAATTAAACATTTAGGTCAAGTTATTCCAAGGTTGCGTAGACAAGAAGCTTTCATTTATAAGGAGGAAATAGCTAGTGATTAAATAAAAATATAAAGTGTTGTTAATCTTTTCAGTTAATTTTTTATAATAAAATTTTTTTATTCAGTCTCTCAGTTGCGATTTTTTCATCATGTGAGACAAGATATTGTTAATTGAAGTGAACGGCCAATATCATCGGCTCTATTCACTAACTAATCTATTATTAAATAATTATTGTCGGCCAACATCATCAGCTCCACTAATAATAATAGACAGTCTTTGATTTCTTTGTAGAAAGTGTAAAGTGAATATATGAAATAGTCAAAAAGACAAAATGTGATTATTACTCCCCTTGTTTAGTATGGTTCAAGTTCTAAAATGGTTTTCATTTGTTTTGGCATTGTTTTGATGTGGCAGCGTGGATTAAATATCTTGAAATGTACAATACACAGCTTCGACCGGTATTGAGAATTTAGAAAAGTTAGTGATATTTGCTGAATGGTTTGATTGAAAATCAAAATAAAGTTACTTTCCGGTTCATGCTTCATGTTCAATTATTCTTTAACATCTACGTTTGATTACAATATTACATTTAGGTCAGCCTCAAATTTTATTGCCAAAAAAGTTATCACTGTCATAAAAATAAAATTGACTCAATAAATCTCTTAGTTCCTTAACCCGATTCTGGCGGGCAGCAAGTTTTCTATGGTAGTATCCAAAGGGATGAATTAATAAAATACAAGTTAAGAAATCAAGTTAAAGAATATAATTAGCTATGATACAGATTAAAGAATCAATATTGTAATACATGATAAGCCGTGTATAAAATCCAATCATACAAAGTTAAAGAAAGTTGTGATACATAAATAACTGTGTGTAAAATCTAAAAAAAAAATACAAGTAAAGAAATCAAGTTAAAGAATATTGTGATACATAAATAACCATGTGTAAAATCTAAAAAAAATACAAGTTAAGAAATCATATAATTATCATCTGTAAAATCTTACAAAGAAATCAATGTATGATACAGGTTAATGAATCAATATTGTAATACATGATAAGCCATGTTAAAATCCAATTATACAAGTTAAAGAAAGTTGTGATACATAAATAACCAGTGTAAAATCTAAAAAGTATCATAAAGAATGTTAAATATCTTACAAAGAAGTCAAAGCATGTAATACATGATAAGCCATGTGTAAAATCCAACCACTATACAAAGTTAAAGAAAGAACTAATATTGTAATACATGATAAGCCGTGTGTAAAATCCAATCATACAAAGTTAAAGAAAGTTGTGATACATAACCATGTGTAAAATCTAAAAAAAAAAATACAAGTAAAGAAATCAAGTTAAAGAATATTATGATACATAAATAACCGTGTGTAAAATCTAAAAAAAAAAACAAGTTAAAAATCAAGTTAAGAATATAATTAGCTATCTGTAAAATTTTACAAAGAAATCAAGGCATGATACAGGTTAATGAATCAATATTGTTATACATAATAAGCATAAAATTCAACCATACAAAGTTAAAGAAAGGACCAATATTGTAATACATGATAAGCTTTGTGTAAAATCCAATCATACAAAGTTAAAGAAAGTTGTGATACATAAATAACCGTGTGTAAAATCTAAAAAAAAATACAAGAAATCTAAAGAATATTGTGATACATAAATAACCGTGTGTAAAATCTAAAAAAAATACAAGTTAAGAAATCATATAATTAGCCATCTGTAAAATTTTACAAAGAAATCAAGGCATGATACAGGTTAACGAATCAATATAGTAATACATAATAAGCCATGTGTAAAATACAATCATACAAGTTAAAGAAAGTTGTGATATATAAATAACTGGGTGTAAAATCTAAAAAGTATCATAAAGAATGTTGTAATACCTTACAAAGAAGTCAAAGCATATAATACATGATAAGCCGTGTGTAAAATCCAACCATACAAAGTTAAAGAAAGAACTAATATTGTAATACATTATACATAAATAACCGTGTGTAAAATCTAAAAAAAATACAAGTAAAGAAATTAAAAAGAAAGTTGTGATACATAAATAACCGTGTATAAAATCTAAAAAAAAATACAAGTAAAGAAATCAAGTTAAAGAATATTGTGATACATAAATAACCGTGTGTAAAATCTAAAAAAAATACAAGTTAAGAAATCATATAATTAGCCATCTGTAAAATCTTACAAAGAAATCAAGGCATGATACAGGTTAACGAATCAATATAGTAATACATGATAAGCTGTGTGTAAAATACAATCATGCAAGTTAAAGAAAGTTGTGATAATAAATAACCGGGTGTAAAATCTAAAAAGTATCATAAAGAATGTTGTAATACCTTACAAAGAAGTCAAAGCATATAATACATGATAAGCCGTGTGTAAAATCCAACCATACAAAGTTAAAGAAAGAACTAATATTGTAATACATTATACATAAATAACCGTGTGTAAAATCTAAAAAAAATACAAGTAAAGAAATTAAAAAGAAAGTTGTGATACATAAATAACCGTGTATAAAATCTAAAAAAAAATACAAGTAAAGAAATCAAGTTAAAGAATATTGTGATACATAAATAACCGTGTGTAAAATCTAAAAAAAAAAAAAATACAAGTTAAGAAATCAAGTTAAAGAATATAATTAGCTATGATACAGGTTAATGAATCAATATTGTAATACATAATAAGCGTAAAATTCAACCATACAAAGTTAAAGAAAGAATACATAAATAACCGTGTGTAAAATCTAAAAAAATACAAGTTAATTAGCCATCTGCAATCATTCAAAGTTAAAGAATGTTGTGATACATAAATAGCCGTCCAATACTTGATCAGACTTTATCAGTTAGCTAGTACATGTTACGATTATAATCCAACATCATTTTTTATAATAAAAAATGATGTTGGATTATAATCGTAACATGTACTAGCTGACTAATAAAGTCTGATCAAGTATTGTAAAATAATTTTTTTATGTATTTCACACCGTGTGTAAAATCAGTTGTGTAACAACAACGTTCCCTCCTGTTGTCTTACAAAGAAATAAAAGCATGTAATACATGATAAGCCATGTGTAAATCTAATCATACAAGTTAAAGAAAGTTGTGATACATAAATAACCGGGTGTAAAATCTAAAAAAAAATACAAGTTATAAAGAAATCAAGGCATAATACAGGTATAAAATCCAATCATACAAAGTTAAAGAACCAATATTGTAATACATGATAAACCGCCAATCATACAAAGTTAAAGAAAGTTGTGATACATAAATAACCATGTGTAAAATCAAAAAAAAAAATACAAGAAATCAAGTTAAAGAATATTGTGAAACATGATTAGTTATTTGTAAAATCTTACAGGTTAAAGAAAGTTGTGATACATAAATAACCGTGTGTGAAATCAAGTTAAAAAATATTGTGATACATAATTAGTCATTTGTAAAATCTTACAAAGAAATCAAGGCAGGTTAAAGAACCAATCATACAAGTTGTGATACATAAATAACCGTGTGTAAAATCTAAAATCTTACAAAGAAATCAAGGCATGATACAGGTTAAAGAACCAATAATATAAAGTTAAAGAAAGTTGTGATACATAAATAACTGTGTGTAAAATCTAAAAAAAAAATAAAAAAATACAAGTTAAGAAATTAAGTTAAAGAATATTGTGATACATAATTAGCTATCTGTTACCATGTGTAAAATCTAAAAAAAAATACAAAGAAATTATCATACAAAGTTAAGTTGTAATATATAAATAACCATGTATAAAATCTAAAAAAGGTAAAGAATATTGTGATACATAATTAGCCATCAGTAAAATCTTACAAAGAAAGCATGTGTTACATGATAAGCTATTTGTAAAATCTAATCATACAAAGTTGTGATCCATAAATAATCATGTGTAAAATCTAAAAAAAATACAAGCTAAGAAATCAAGCTAAAGAATATTGTAATACATAATTAGCCATCAGTAAAATCTTACAAAGAAATTAAGGCATTCCGTAAATTATTGAAATAGCGGGCATCTGCGTTATTTCGAGATAAAGTATTAATTCTATTATTAATATTATAAAAAGGTCGAATGAATAAGTATCGAGTAAATATCAGATACAAGACTTATGATATGCTACCGATATGCTATAATATTTAGTAATAAATTAGGTATACATCAGGAGTTTTGTATTCTGGGACGCGCATGAGTATTATTTCGAAGCCACCTATGCTATTTTTAGGATGCATGATTTTTGAATAACGCCCCTGACCAGAATTTACGGTAATACAGGCTAAAGAACCAATATTGTCATACAAAGTTAAGAATGTTGTGATACATAAATAACCATGTGTAAAATCTAAAAAAGTTAAAAAATATTGTATTACATGTTGTGATACATAAATAACAATGTGTAAAATCTAAAAAAGAATGTTGTGATATATAATTAGCCGTCTGTAAAGAAATCAAGTTAAAGAACTAAAAAAAAATTAATGCTTTAACTTTCATAGCACATATCTCGATGGATTTTAAGGCTATATTGATGGTGGTTTAATATTCAAAAGAAAGAAAGCTTAAATATTAAACCATCAAGATAGCTTTAAAATCCATCGAGATATGAGCTGTGAAAATTAAGGCATTGATTTTTTTTCAAATGTAGATTAGCAGATATTAAATTAACTAAATGAATATCTATTAGAGATGTGACCCAATCAAAAAAAAACTAATAATAAAAATTAAATACTGATAAATTTGATATTGAAGCTTAAATATAATATATCTTTATTATTGTAAATAAAATTTTAGCAACAATTACATAGGATAGTTTTATCGGTTAATTTCGTGACAGTTAGTAAGAATTTATATATGCATATTAAATCCATTTAACATTATGGAAAATGGGCATGAGATCATTAATCTTCAAAACTAATGTGTCTTAATTAAAAATTCTAAATATTTTAAAATTAACTTATCTAAACTCATAAACATAACATTCTTAACTATTCTTAACTACTATTATTATCTAATAGAAATCAATATTGTTAGTATATATTTTTGTATGTAAATGTAAATTTTTGGTTTACTTACTTAATCACGCTATTTCTTACAATAACAATTTTTACATTTTTCAACAAATGCCTCAAAAACTGTTTCAACTTCTTTATCTTTACTTTCACAAAAATAATTAACTGTATAGCCCAAGCCAATTAGATGATTGCGACAAAATTCTAGTAGAATTTTTTTTTTCTAAAAGATCAAACAAATTAAACATATTTTTATGAAATTTTTTTTTTCGAGTGAATTCATTGTTACTAAAATTTGGAATAGTTGGTTTAATTATTTCGCTAATAAGTTGTTTTTGAGCACTTTGATATTCTTCATTTTTCAATTTATTATAGATAATAATTGAATAGTCAAATCTAATTAAAAATTCTTCTAAATCTAAATCAACCAGATGTTGCTTTTTTTTAGTAAAAAAATTGCACAATTGATTTGACCAAATGTTTGAGATTTCGCCGGTAGTAGCTTCTTCATTGGTGTTAGTTGAAGTAATTGGAATATGTGAAAGTAAGACTAAAGGAAGTTCTCCTTTTATTTGTCTAATAAAAGTTTTTGTCTGTTTTTTTTGTTTACTGCATCACTATCGTCACTCATAGTTACTAATAAGAAAAGATAATCAACTATGAAATTTACATATAAATATAAATTTCATAATGATGATCTTCACCTTTTCTTATTAGCGTTAGGTAGTGCAGTAGTAATTTAATGCAGCTAAAGATCACATGGATTGGCATATGTGATGCTACTGTAGCAGGTTTTCATTGTGATTGGCCAATTTCTGCAGATCATCTCGTGATATAGTAAAATTTTAATCTTTATGTATAAAAATAACTAGATCTATAATAAAATTAATACTGGCAGAAGTATGAACAAATCAATAAATTAAGGCTATTTTGTAAAATTATTTTTAATAAGGCACAGACCCAACATGATTTTTATGTAAGAACCCACGACCCCCAGCCATTATTTCAGCAAAAAATCTTTTATAATTTCAATTAAAACCATTTCAGGCATATACAAAAGTTCAAGTTGATTGTCAAAAGTTCCATAAACAATTGGCTCATAAGGCTTAGTATACAAATATGAATGTTTCGACCATCTGCTCCTATAAAAAATTGATAAAATCAGTTCGAACTTCTATGCATCAATTTGAGAAAGTAAAAATACTTAACAGCAAAATCATAATTACAATAAAGGCCTCAATAATAAATATAAAAAACAAAATAATATTGCAAATACGAAACTTCTTGTGCAATTTTATCACACCTTGAAAATGTGAAAACGATTTATACCTTTCTTCTCGAAGAATTTCTTTCATATTCATTTTCGAGATTTCAAATTTTTATGAATTTTTTAATTTTTAAGTTTTTTAGTTATTATAATCTTGTAGTCCTGAACCTCTAAAGTCATTTACTATATATATATTCATTTCACGTCAGCGCTTATATTATAATATAAATTATATGAATTAACTTTTTCATAGAATACTGTATATAAACTTCAGTGTTTCATTTGATGCTTGTAAAATAGGTAATACGAATAACCACGGCGAAGATGATCGAACAAAGCCTTTTCAATAGCGTGAAGAATTGAATATTTCCTTTATTTATTCTAATTAGTAGATTAATTTCCGTTTATATTACAACTTTTTTAAATCTTATTGAGTAGTATTTATAGTTTTTCACATATTCATATACTGAAAAAATTTAATTAAAAAATACGCGCGTATTAATTGTATAACAGATCAGCACTATATACACAAAAAATATTATTAATCATACTTATCTTGGAGTTTCATTTTAATGCTTTGCAAAATAGGTAATACAAATAACCGTGGCAAAGATAGCATAAATTAAAACAAAATTGTTTTAATTATTTCCTTATTTGAACAAGTTCATTTACAAAAAATGTATTAAAAGAATCATGTAAAATCTAGTTTTCAAAATCGACTAAAAATTACAATTACAAAATATCAAGTAAAAACAGTTTAAAGCTTTTAGCATTATTGCTAAGAATAGCCTATACAGCAATCTCTTATTTTATTTTTCTTTTGCTGAAAATTATTTATACAATTTTTCTGACTTTTATTTTTTTAACATCCATAATCATTGCTACTTTGATTTTTGCATCTTCAATTTTAATATTGAATATAATTCCAATTCCACCTATCTTGTTGTTCCCTGGTATCATTGTCAGATTTTCCATATTATTTACGTGTACTATCCACAAATCTGAATCCATTTGCTCAGATAATACGATGAAAATTAGACGTTCATCGGAACAAAAATTAATTCTGCCTATTTTCGTAGAAAATATCTCCAAACTTCATTTATCGGCATTATCTAGAAACAAAATAATTTTTAATTCTGGATTTATGCCTCTTTCTTACTTCAATATGATTTCCTCTTTTTTATTTAAAATAAACATAAAAAATTTTTTTGACAATTTAAATATCAATATTTATAAAAAGACTGATGAAAATTTTCAGTTTAATCCTAATCACATTGTTAAAAATATAGAAGATGATAATATCAAGCTATATGATCCAGAGATAAAACAAAATTTAACCATTCTATTCGATCATCTTCAATATTGCTATTTGTATAAAAAGACATACTCTAAGCTATTTTACTATCGATCAAATAGAACGATTAATGATAGTTTATTTCAATCTATCAAGTTTGAAGTTTATATAATAAAAGAAGGAGTAAATTCACTCTCTATTCACCACTATTGTCAATTTTATGAATCCTTTTTGCCAAAACCAACTGATTACCATATATATTTGCATTACGGTGATTACTCTTATTCGGACATAGAAATTTTATATTCCAAACTTTAATCTTCTTTACAAACACCAGAAACGAATGATGCATCTGATCTATTTAACTTCGCTTCTAGAATGAGTAAAATCTATTATTCAGAAAAAGTCCAGGAGGTCAATTATGATAACAAAGATCAAGTATTTAGTCTGTTTAATCTTCTTTACAAACACCAGAAACGAATGATGCATCTGATCTATTTAACTTCGCTTCTAGAATGAGTAAAATCTATTATTCAGAAAAAGTCCAGGAGGTCAATTATGATAACAAAGATCAAGTATTTAGTCTGAAATATTATTATACACCTACCGAAACTATAAAGGTACATGGTAAAAAATATTGCTATTTTTAATTGGCCAAATCTCATAAGTTTACATGATTTAGACTCATAACAAAAACTCAGAAAACAATCTAGAAAAAGATATAGATCAATTCTTACAAATTTTTGAGGAAGAAATAGATTTTGAGAGAAGTGAAATAATCAGAGACTTTAGTAGATTGAAAACTGAATTAAAAAATATATGCAATCAACACTATGAATTATTAGAAGATTTTGAAATTCAAGTATGGGAAGAATCCGGAATAAAAAATGTTTCTTATTCTAGACTAAATAAACCAGTATATTCAGGTAGACTTCCAAATTTAAAAATGAATCAATCTTAAAAGTCAATTTAAGAAATATAATAGTTGTTATGAAATAATTCATTATTTATTAGTATTTATAATTCATAACTTTAATTATCTTTTAAAAAATTAAATAGTTTGAGAGACATGCACTTATCTTCTACTACATAATGTTCCATTTCATCGAACATATCGAACATTAGAAATATTTGTGATCTGTAGAAACTATTATTCAGATTAGATGTTATATTATTCTTTTGGGTTTTGCTATTGTTCATTTTTGCGATAGCAATAAAATATTCTTGATCTAGTGTATATTATTAATATAGTTCTTTAAGAGGAAATTTTCATAACTAATCACAAATTTAGGAAGATTTAGCTTCTTACTAGCACTATTAAAGTTTTTTGATGATGGAGTATAGAAAATTACTAATTGGGATCTTTGCTATTAAAATGACCCTCCGAGGCTATATTGATTTTGTGGATAAAAATTAAATTTGCTAGCTATCTAGTAATCTAATTTGAATCAACTTTTTTTATTTTGTAAATCTCAATAAAATCTACGAATAAAAAAAATTTCATTCAAATTGGATAACTAGATGCCTGGCAAATTTAATTTTTATTCACAAAATCAACATAGCCTCGGAGGGTCATTTTGATAGCAAAGATCTCAATTGTTCATACTTGTCAAAAAACCTTACTAAAGCCTCGTTAAATTGCTAGTAAGAAACTAAATCTGCCTAAATTTGTGATTTCATGAAAATTTCCTCTTAGCGACTTATATTATTAATCATATACACTAGAGAATATTTTGTCGCTATTGCAAAAATGATTTTAGCAAAGTAATCTTTTAAAATGAGCTTTATAGCAACAATTTGAGAATTTACAAGTCTGGTTAGATGACGAGGCTCAATCACTTTTTCACTTTATCACGGGAATTCTTTGGTATGAGATGACTGGAGCTGATAGTATTTGATAAGTTCCTGAGATTTTTTCGTTATTCAGAATTGTTGGTGAAATTTTTATAGCAATTCTCTCTTGAGTTATTCATCATTGAGCATTAGTTAGTCAATTTTTATTTATTTATTACTCTCGAATTAATCATTTATCTTGTAAATATTAAACATTTATATTTGAAAGAATTTTATTGCAACAATTCTTTTCCAAAAATTTTTAATTAAAAGAACAATTTTGAATTAATATTTATAAAAATAATTGAATAATAAAATTTCCTAGTAGTTCTTGTGAATAGTGAAATTGGTTTTACCTTTCTTTCAAAATAAAAAAATTCGATGTGTATAACTAATAATCTGTTTTTTAGTAAAAAATATTATTAGAATACTTGCGTCATCATTATCACCTAACAAAGAACATAGCCAGAATAGTCAATGGATACATGCTTCAATGCTAGAGTATATTCTATTCACCAACTTCCCAAACGCACGCTTTCTAGTATTTTAGTACAGAAAGGTCCTCTCTAACGCAGACAGGGCCAATACTACAGGAACATTGATAACTGATAGAGGAGAATGTTCAACCAAATGGTTGGCCCGATACGCTTTCAATACTCTATCAGATTTCATTGCACTGATGTGGCAGCGTAACTTTGGATAAACTATAACTCGACAAGTAATCAATGCGAAAACTTACCCTGTATAGTTTTTCTGCTTTTACGAAGTAAAATTTTGGTAAACGTCTTAAATATTATAAAAGAGTATTAAATTTGAATCTGAATATCTGAGATAATTTATGTCATTCATAATTACTATTCATAACATTCGTAACATGCATAAGTAAGGTTGGGTTGTCACACTTACCTTTAAACTATTTAAGATTTTTTTATTCCTTTTTATTATTAATTATCGACTCCTATACAATCTTTTAAGTATAAAAACCGGTTTATATTGCTGAAAATTATATTAAACATAACCTTTGTTATGGTATTAAGTCACCTCAATTGTTCTTACATTTCACAATGAATAGTGCCGAATTTATTATTTAAAAAAAATATATATTTTTTATATTTTATAAAAAAATTAAAAAAATAAATTCGGTATTTAATTATTTATATTGCATTGTAATACAAAGAGAACAAAGCACTGTTCTAATACGCATACTAAGCCTCCAAAATGCTGCGTGATAATGCATATTTGCAAAAAATTGGAAATTTTCTTTTTTCTTTTTTTGAATAAACAAGTTATTTTTTTATAATTCACACACTTAATTGCATTGCAGTAAATACAGAATTATAAAGAACAAAGTATGCTCTAATACGCATGCTAAGCCTCAAAAATGCTTTGTGATAATGCATATTAGTAAAAATCAGGTCTCGAGTAAAGAAAACAATTTCTCTATTTTTTTTGAATTATAAACAAGTTTTTCTTACTGTGAGGAGATTATGCACGAAAATAAGTTATACAGAAGTAGGATTTCAATAAATTTATTTAAAATCGATAGAAGTACCTTTTAGACTGTAAAATCACATTTTCTTAAAATTAAATTACAAAATAGATTTCTTCAATATCTTTTGCCTTGCAACATTTTTATTTGTTTGCTATTTAATTAATGATTTGTCCAAAACTGAATTCACTCAAGAAGTCTTCAACAAATACCTAAATGAAGATGAATTTATTTATGTAATATATTATGTCGAAGAATTAGTAAATAAAATGATCGCAGTAAATGAAATGAATATCGCAGTAAATAGGCCAAATGACAACAATAATTTCCAAAAGCAATCGAAAGTAAAAACCAGTTTTTCATTAAAAGAAACGAATGATGATGAATAGAATATATTAAATCATAAATTTAATAACATGACTTGTGAAGAAAAATTTGATCAAAAAGGTTTAATATTACTTTTAGAAATTAAAAGACTTATAGAAATATTAGAAAAAATTTGGCCAAATCTAGTTAATTCTTGGCTTTAATGCTTTATTGATAGTATTGACATAAATAATAAGTATAAGATATTGGGCACGTAGTGGCCAATATCAAGGAATCAGTTTGGGTTGTATAATGATCAGGTGCCATCATGCTGCTATCGCGACATGATGGCACCTGGTCATTATACAACCCAAACTAATTCCTTGATATTGTCCATTGCATGCAAAATATCGATGTTATCAGGCAATCACTATTAAGCTATTTTTTATAACGTTATTGTTTATTTAAGTTTAACTTAAAAAAAAAAAGATATTATTTTCAAATTGAATATTTCGCTCTTTTACAATTTATCCAATGCCAAAACAAAAGGTTAAGCTTTTATTTATTTTTTTTATTATTCTAATTTAATATATTAATTTAATTTTATTTTGTTAGAAATTTATCTATACTAAACCAACAGCACAAGATCTTCAGCAAGTTCAAAATTCAGGAAGAGTTCAAGCTACACATAATGCGACCAAGACATGGGTTAAAGTTCTTGAAACATTTCATACTGATGTTGGGTATTCCGGAAAGATTGAAGATATTAATGACAAGAATATTCTAAAGAATCAATTGTCAAAATTTATTGTTGCAATGAAAAAAACTGATAGAACCTCCTACTGTGTATCATCGATTCGAAATTGTGCAGCTGCACTTTGAAGGCATCTTAATGAAAAATCTGTACTTCCAAAACCAATTGATCTTCTTAATCCAAAGGCATTCTATTTATTTAATGAAACTCTAAATGGAAAATTAAAATCTCTTGCCTTAAAAGGACTTGGAGAACATAATGGAGCTGATGGTCTTACTTTACAGAAAGTTCAAACGATCATTTCTCATCCAAGTCTCCAAAAATCTACTCCTGAAGGGATTTTAAACCGGATATTTTTTTATAATTCTATATTTTTAGCACTTCATGAAGGTGAACACCAAACTTTGCAAATAAATAATTTCATTAAATGTAATGATGAAGGAATAGATGTTCAACTTTTTAGTTCTAAAACAAATCAACGTGGTTTGGATAATTCAGAAGCACAAGCAGAACAACTTAGTCTTTCTAATATAAAAGATATCATAGATAATTATAATTTTTATATTATGAAAAGACCATCAACTGCACCAATGAATTTCTATTTAAAACCATGCCGAGTAGATGATGGTAATTATATTTAATAGATGATATTATATTTATAATACGTATATCTAACAAATTTTTTTTTAAAGTTTTATTTAGCACTCAATGGTATTTTAATCAGCCCTATGCACAAAAGGCATTGCGTAGTCTTTTTTATACTATTTGCAAAGATGCAGGTTTAGATTTGAATGGTTGGCAAATTAGTAATCATTCAGAATGTAAAACATTAGAGCAAGTACTTAAAGAATTGGGATATAGTGATACAGTTGTAATATCTATAACAAGACATAAATCACAACAAGGACTTGCAGCTTATGAGCGATTAAAAACAGTCATACAACAACAAGGAATTTTAGGATTTTTAGATGTGATCAATATTGGACATGCAAATGGTTATAAAAATAGCAATAGTAAATTTAAATTAAATTAGTTAAATATTTTTGTATTATTATATTAATTCATGTATAATTTTTTTAGATCATAACGAATCTTATCAAAATACTAGTGATCAAAGAAGTAATTCAAATATGCATAATCTAACTCTTATGAATTCATTTGTAAATG
>QKWP01000442.1:262967-312434 GCA_003550325.1 Gigaspora rosea
ATTAAATAAATGCTTGCCTTCTTTTAATATTTCAACTTTACTCATTTTATATATCGACAATTGGTTATTAAGTTTTTTTAAAGAATCATTAATTCTTGTATGTTGTATTTGTTTATATCTTTTACGTTTAAGGCGCTTTAATTCAGTATTATCACTTCACAATTGAAACATCGTCAGATCAGAAGATAGAAATTTTGCGTTATCTTTTCGTTGTTGCTCAATGAATTGATATCTTTATTTTTAATAGAAAATGATATATTCGAATCAAGCCTAATTTTTAACAAAAATTTTTAGGTCTATAAATAAGAAAAATAATTATTGACTTATTAAATACACAGTGATGGGACAATACAAAAATAGATGATTTTTAATTATTGCATTTATAAATTATGAATCATGGGGTATGACATTTGAATTTTGAATTTTTAAGTCCCTTAACTAAATACAATATCTTCATTAGAATACAGTATTATTTGAAAGAAATTTATCTTACAGTAATTTAATATCCTTCTAAATCTTTTTGGCCCAAAATAATGTATAGTACGTAAAGTTTATAATAAGAATGTTACGTATTAATGAACAAAAATTTTAATGCTAGTTTAAATAAAATGATGCATCAATTTAATTCAATTATGTATTGTTTCTATTAGATGTTTCTATTAGATAACTATTCAAATTAATACTTTTTTGAAGTATGATTCAAATTTTTTTTTTTTTTGCTAATTGTACAACGTACTTATTTTTTAGTAAGAAAATTTCTTAGAGTGTCCAGGGTACTGCGGTGCATAATTCTGCTTACACTAAAAATAATTTTTTATATAGTTCTCATAAGTTACATGTGATTTAAATCACCTTTTAAATCAAAATACAATGTAAAAAAGTATTTTTAGCGTAAGCAGAATTATGCACCACAGTACCCTGGACACTCTAATTCAACTATATAGTGTATTATTGTTAATTTCTAAATTACATATATTTATCTAATTAACTAGGCTCTAGAGTTGCTTAAAGGGAGTTAGAAATGAGTACAATGTATCGATTATATTGGTACATTACGTATCAGATTTAGTTTAGTTATGATGTAGTTTTCCTGAGAACTTATGGATAAATATTCATGCATTTTATTTATATTAGCGGAACTTGAATTAATTTACGTTATTCCAGATTGTGTTAAATTATATTGATCATAATTAAATCATTGATAAATTATCACATGTGCGGATAAGTTATCCTGCATCCTATTACTGTTCAAATTAGTAGATATATTATTAAATACGATTAATGCTGATTTGACATTATCAGTCATAGAACATGTCCATTTACAAGTGCTTAAAATGTTGTTACTTATAAATCAAATAAATTGACTCATCTAATTTTATATATAAATTTATACAAAAAAATCAGTTAAATTTAATTTTTGTAAAAATATATATATAAACCTTTCTTTAAATTTTAAATATATATTTTTTAGCATTTAATAATCTTTAGTTTAAAGGCAAAGTTTTTAATATCTAGTAGTTTTAAGAAAATCTTCCTCTAAAGTTGGTCAATTCTTTACTTTGTTCTTTAAGTCAAATAGCTGACACACCTCTATGCAATAATATAATTAGTTAAAATAATCCTTTAAAGATTAAAGAAGGTTCTACTACGTAAAGATCTCTTTTAATTTTAAGTAAAGTTATAGAGAAGGTTCTTCTGATTCTAATGGTAGTTAAATCATCAAAATTGGCTTGGTGGATTCCAAAATACTTGGGGTTAAAGAAGAGAACATAAAGATCTACAAATTTACTGTTACACAAAGTATTGTAGTTTATAATACTTTGTGTAACAGTAAATTTGCAGATCTTTATGTTCTCTTCTTTAACCCCAAGTATTTTGAGATCCACCAAGCCAATTTTGATGATTTAACTACCATTAGAATCAGAAGAACCTTCTCTATAACTTTACTTAAAATTAAAAGAGACCTTTACTTAGTAGAGGGGATGGCTAAAGCCATGTGCGTTTATATATTTTTGATTATTTAATTAAAATTAGGGTAAGGGTTAGTTAGAGATTAGGGTTGGAGAAGTTACTATAGGTAAAATTGTCTTAACGACATTTTTTATTAGTGCTTCAAGACAGGTTTAGACACTCGTTTCTTGTATTTTTGATGTTTTTCACTTTTTTTCTTTGTTTTTATCTTGTCGGGCTGATTCGGGTTGATAAAATTTTATATTTTGATTAGCTATTAGTAACGTGAACGCACCTGGCTTTAGACGGTCTCTTAGTAGAACCTTCTTTAATCTTTAAAGAATTATTTTAACCAATCATATTATTGCATAGGGGTGTGTCAGTTATTTGACTTAAAGAACATAATAAAGAATTAAAAAAAATTAAACAACTTTAGCTCAAGATTCTTTTCTAACTACTTGATATTTAGACTTGTAACTTTTGCAAAAAAATCTAAAAAATATCAAAAAATATAAGTCCTATATTTAAAATTATCTTTTATATTTATTTTTTTGAATAAATTAAAAAAATTTTTTTTTTTGATCAAATTTTATATATAAATTAGAGTGAGTCATTTCATTTGATCTATAAGTAAATCTTTGTAAGAAGACATGTCCTATGACTGTTATTGCATAGGGGTGTGTCAGCTATTTGACTTAAAGAACAAAGTAAAGAATTGACTAACTTTAGAGGAAGATTTTCTTAAAACTACCAGAGATTAAAAACTTTGCCTTTAAAATAAAGATTATTAAATGCTAAAGAATATATATTTAAAATTTAAAGAAAGGTTTATATATATATTTTTACAAAAATTAAATTTAACTGATTTTTTTGTATAAATTTATATATAAAATTAGATGAGTCAATTCATTTGATTTATAAGTAACAACATTTTAAGCACTTGTAAATGGACATGTCCTATGACTGTTATTGTTATAAATGTTTGTTATTTATTAATCAAAGTATATACATTCGTTTAGTAATTTGTTCTTATTCAGGCTGATTAATGTAGTTTACGGATCGCATCTCTTACTCAGACCGATATAATATTGAGCTTAAGATTATTTATTACACTATGGTTAATTTATTTGGTTAAAATTTGGTCACCAGAGAAAGGAATAGTGCTCGGCAAAATCAAACTTTTTTTAGACACTCAAATACATGTGACGATCTGACTTTAAATCAATACAGCAATATGGTAATGCGATAATACAGTAATATAGTATTGCTGTATTGATTTAAAAGTCAGATCGTCACATGTATTTGATTGTCAAAAAAAAGTTTGATTTTGCCGAGCACTAGAAAGGAACCAGGTTCGTTTTCTTAAGTTGAAATTGGGTTAACATAATAAGACTAGTTCAGAATTCCACGGTTATTAGATCTAAGCACGTACTTGGTTCTTAATTTAAATTTTAGTTATCGAATTGTATGTTAATAAATCAAAAGTTGGATTCATGAGTTATAATGTTAATGTGTTTAACAGCAAATCTACTATACAGAAAATATTATTTCATTTATCAGAAGCTATTATTAAATTATTTATTGACTGCTTGGATTTTTTTTTTTATATTATCACTATTGAAGATCATCGCTCACTTTAAATATACTATTGGGGTGTTAGATACCAAATGATTTACTATCATAGTGCAGCATTATATGATTGGCCCACTATATAAGATTTTAAAATTTTGTAGATCAATTTATTAAAAAAAAATTTATTATAACTAGGAGCTTGAGTTGCTTGAAGGGAGCTAAAAATTTATCAGGGACTATGATGAAAATTTTTCTTAGTTCTTTAATCATCTTTAGCGTTACTTTTATTATTACAAATAAAATTATAGCTGACTCTTTCTATAATGAACTGATGTACTGAAAAAAACAAGTTCATTATAGAGAGGTTCGTCATACTGTATAGAGTATGCCATATATTGAATAAAATTATTGTTTTTAGTTTTTTAAAAATTTTTTTTTTTATTAAATAAAATACACAAATCTAATAATTAAAAAAAGTTTCTAGATTAGCATATTCATCAAAGAATTTACAATATTTCATATTACAAATAACATATGCATGTAAGTCTACACTCTACCCTTGTTATAAAGGACCCCGTTAAACCGAATCCCTTATTATAACAGAGTAATTTCTAAAACAATTAAAAAATTATTATTATATTATATAACATTATAACGGATATTTATTTATAATAAATATAATGGACAAATTTTTTCAGCCCGAAGGGTCCGTTATAATGAGGGTAGAGTGTATTAATAACTGTGAAATTTTGAATTCCGATTTTTTTTGTTAGAGCACAAAGAGTGGTTTTATAAGCAAAATTATGAGCTGCAGGCGATTTTTTAAAAGATTGCTTTTTTTTCTCATTTTTACATTACACCTGATCCTACGATCTGATTGGTTTATCAGATGGGTGCGTTACAATGCATATGCGCTAAATTACATAAACCTAAGTTTAAATACTTTTATAAAAGTTTAAAGTTAACTATTTTTATTAATAAATATAAAATTTGACCAAAATTATTATAATGCTGGCCAAGCTATTATAATTCTGGCCTGAAGTATAGAAAAATAATTTATACTAGGTTTTTTTTAGGTTTTTTTTTTTAAAGATTTCTGCACAATAGTCAAAACAAATATGGTAATGCCTATTAGTAAGTTTTATAAAGAACATTTTTAATTAGCAATTAATGTGCTGCTTAATTTCATATTCGAACACTACCTTTTGGCTCAAGATTATTAGCAACTATTTTTTTAACTATAGATAAAATTTATATAGTTGATAGTAAGAGGCCACGAGAATATTATAGCCAAAAAAGAACTATATACAATATTTCAGTGCCCCACAAATTCAAAAAACTAATATTTTATGAATTTTTTACTGTTAAATCTTGATTTTATTCTATATATGTGCAAATGTAATGAAGATCATCTCCAATATATCAGCTGACTGTTAGAATGCAGAGATAGTTTTCTAATAAAATTTAAGCTATTCCTGTTTTTTTTTGTAAAAAAATAAGTTTGCTTTGATTTTTATATTATATTTAATCTTAAAATTTAATTAGTTAAAATTACAGGAGGTAAACAATTTTTATAGGAGAGCTAAGAGCATTATCTGGAGCGTATTATATAATGATCATCTCATTACACAAATGCATAAATATTCATAATTTGTTACACTAAATTAACAAATTTGAACATGTATAAGAGCAGACAAAAAGTTTTCAAATTAAGTTTTTTGATGTTGTTTATGCAGACTTGATCAAACTTTCAGAAAATTTAAAATAAACATATCAAAACAGCTACTAATTTTAGCAAAATGCATCAAAAACATACTTTTGATATTACTTTGCATAGATATTAAAAGATTCTCTACTATATTTTGTATCAATTAAAGCTTTTAGTATTGATTCTAGCAATGCAATCCAAACCATTTTTATTTTAAAAAAAGTTCTAGGTCATAACTATTTGTTTGTAGTATATATTGAAAGCCAAAGATATAAAATTTTCATCATTATAGATTTTGTATCATTTACAATTTAATACTTTCTTAGATTTTTTATTTTTTTGTTATTATAGATTTTTATAATTTTGTTAGTACAAAACAATTTACCATCTTTAGTGGCCTGATTGGTCAAATCCAAAAAATATTATAGCAAAATAATTAAATGGATACTTTTTGAAAATTAAACAATATTAAACAAATTGGTAAATATGGTTTTGGTATAGTTTATTTTGCAATTTGGATTGATAGCAAATGGATACTATCTTTTTGTTATCAACCTTTTCAAATATCAATATTATTATCTAATCCGATACTAATGAAGGTCAAGTGCTAGATTCAAAATAGGTATATCTCTCAAAGTGAGGACCTGTAAAAAAAAAATTAAAATTTTTACTATCAAAATTATTTTTAATGTTGTACGTTGGAGTAAAAACTTGCTAGATTTAGAATTAATTTAAGCTAATTCTAAATTCACTTAAGTTAATACAAAATTTTATTGTATATCCACTTGAAAAAGGTTTTTTAGCTAAATTAAAATTAATTCTAAATATAAGGGAACTAACACTTATTAAGTAAGTCATTTATTTGATAGTTACTAGTTCTAAAGTAATCCATTGTTTGACAATTGCGAGCTCTAAAGTAACAAATCATATAAAGTTTATATTTTTGATCATTTTTGAACTTGTAATTATCAAATAATTAATTATAATTTGGACCGTAGCGACGGGTTATATCTAGTAAATATTTACAATCATATCAATAACTTGAATAATACGATTTGGCCTACTATATATTTATGTTTCTTATACCATAAAATACCACGGACAAAATATTCAACATGACGGAAATTTATTTTTATTGGTTGTTTATTTGTAGAGAATAACTACGGGAAATCCTCTCCCCGGTTACATGACAGGATCTACATATACCGGTATACGTTTTTTTTTTGTTTTTGTTTTTTTTTTTTTTTTTTCTTTTTTTTTTTGTATACCGGTACTAATCTATTTTTTTTTTTTGTAGCTTTTGCTTTAGTGCCTTTCCTCCTCTGGTGTCATCATCTTGGATAATTTGCTCTGGCTGGTGCTGTTCCTTGGAGTCATTGTATGTTGGAGCTGTTGCTTTGAGCTATTGTATGTTGGAGTCATCATATATTGGAGTCATTATATACTGGTGTTATCACATTTAGAAGAATAGTGTCCTCAGCTACGTGACAGATCCTAAATGTCTAGAAGTATAGTATCCTCAGCTACGCTTCGAACAATAATTAATACATCTTCAAAATATTTGCATTCAAGTGCTACCGAAAGAAAATCCAGTCACGTTTGTAATAACACTCCAAATTAAAAACTCGGATTTCTCTTGGCAGCACTCATATGATTGTATGTGCACAAGCAAGTCAGTCAGAATCTTTTAACATGAACAGCCACATCGTAGAACTTTAATAAAATAATTACTATTTATTTCTCGCAACGGCGGGGCCTGATATGACCAGAAATATACGAGTTATTTCCGTAATAAGGGAGTTATTCATAATGTCATGACATTAGCAGTAAAAAATATGTTTCCAAAAATGCATATTATTTCTCAGATTTATTGGAAAATAACAAGCGTTGCTGGAAACTTGTTCTCTCATTGATTAGAGTGGTGATTATAAGTCGTTAAACTCCGTTATACGATCATATAGAAACGTGAAATAAGCACAACAATTAGAAGGAAATAATTTATGCCTGTTATTATTTTTAGTATCTTATAAAGATCATTTCATGTAAAATGCTAAATTCTTAAAGTTCGGTAATTTTTAATCACAAAGCGAATAACTAATGTTTTCTCATCCTATAATCTAACTATGTAGATTACTATTCTTAATCGATATGCAGAGGTTCACAAAACAATATTGCATATTATTACATTTCGTTATTGGAATATTTGAATAAACAAATTGGCAACGTTTTTTAAATAATAAAAAAAGAATAATTATTAATTAAGAAATATGCACATATAATAAAAATTATAAAATTCATTCAAATAAGATTATACAACGGCAACAACGCTTTTAGTAGACAGCCATACTTCTTTCAATTTTGTATATATTCCTCTCATACCAAATGTTGTAATGCATATAGGAGGATGATCTCTGTAACGATTATTTTGATTAAAAAAAAAAAATCATTTAAACAAAAATAAATAAATATTTTATTTACTTATTATTAAAATATAATTGAAACTCACGCAGCATGAATTGTTAAAGTTCCGCGACCAGAACACATTTGAAGGCATGAACGATGAAAATCTAGATCGGTAATGCGACGAACATCCTAAAAAAATTAATATTTTAGTCAATTGTAAGATGTAGCAATTTATACTCTCTTTCTAAGTATAAATAGTTTAAATGCTGTCACTATTATAAATTTATTCTAAATTATGGTCTCAAATATATATAAGCATTTTAAATTCTCCAAATATAAATTTTTACACTTTTTTATTATATGATCTATAGAAATGCAATTAGAAAAATTGAATGTACAGTACGTACCACAGTGTGTTCAGACGAGCCGCAACAACCCGAAGCGTAATCGATTCTTTTATTTGTTATTTTCCAACGAACTATTAGTATCAGAAAGAATGTTAGAAATGGCATTCGAACAAAATACGGAATAAGAATTACATACCTGAATTACAACATAAAGGGGATAAACAACCAAGAGGCCACGTTGTCCCTTCCCAAATAGTTGTCTTTACAAAAACATGTAATTAATAATCAAATCAATAATAAATTTATATTCATAATTTATTTACCTCGTCACTGTGTTGGCGATTTGTTGTCATGATAAAAAGATATAGATAATTTCTTTAACGAAAAAGTTGGGATATTTGCTTTATAAATACTTCATACCGTATGTATAAGTATTTTTTAATATGCAAATTAGTTTCTTGGCACATGAACACAACATCAATTTATCCTATTACGTAACTCATGTACGTACGTATTGTGCAAAAACTTCAATCTCTATAGAGAATAATGCATTAACTAGCAACATTGAAAATTAATTCTTATTAAATTATCTAAGAATGTCAATATTTACTTAATGACATACTAAAATCGGTTAGTTACCTTTTATTCTATATAAAGTGAACGGAGTTTTCCTGCACAGTACGTTCTTTTCTCTATTTTTATTGATATTAGAAAGTATTAGAAGAATGATGCAGTATTACTTTCGTACATATATATTTTTTACGGACGTTCCGATAATTATTTTAGCTTTGGAGGTAATTGCGCAAGTCTTGTGTAGCTAAATCCTATCGCAATTGTAAATTTATAAATAGTAATTCTGTAGTATAAAAATAAAGTATTATAAAATATTGGTTCCTTCGTATGAATTCTTATTTCTTATTTGTCAAAGGCAAAGGTCTTAATTATATTCGCGTCTAAATATTCAAACTTAAGATTGAATAAGATTTATTTAAAAATATATATATATTAATAAGTTTGGGTTTGTGATTCAGCTTATTCTGTTATTGAAACTATATATAGATATAACTAACTTCATATAGCAAGACTTACGTACTTACTAAATCCAGATCTACCACTAGTAAGCATAGGTCAATCTTAAAAAAAATTGGGATTAACTTGAATGCATGTTGAAATTCAAAAAAAAACTTCTTTATCTATACGTATATTTTAAAATAGAACTTCCCCATCAATACATATATTTTAAAAATCCTGAATATAATAAATAAATTGATTGGTTGTTTATCATCAAAATTTTATGTAATTTAATTTTGGATACTTCCGAATGATTTATCAGCCGATTCCCCAAATGGGATTTTATAAATTCCGTTTCCACTTACAACTATTTGTATAATAATTTATAGAAACCGGTAGCAAATATAAAATATTATATTCTCTTTTATTTGTATCTTATATATAAGTTAGTCGTAGTCCTTCAAATTGTCATAAGACTAATTTTACGTCTTCCATCTCGGATTGTAATTCATACAAATATCAATCAGATTTTTTTTTTCATTGAAGTTTTTAAGATATTTTATATCGTTCATATTCAGTGAACGTGGTTCTCCTGAAAATGACGAAAGTTTTTCAATGACATTCATGTTTTTGAAAGTGCTTGGGAATCCGACTTATAGTAACATCTAAGTGTTTGGCAATTTTTGAATTGACAGACCTTCTAAATTTTTTCAGCGAAGATTCTTTGAAATTATCATATTCCAGAGATACAATATTCAAGAATATTTTATATTAATCACATGATCTTAAATTGTATATGTTGACGTACAGTACATACGTAGGTCGAAATAGAATCTTGGCAGATTTAGAATCAATATAAGTTGATTCTAAATTAGGGTTTGTGCGCATAAAAATTTAGTGATGCTATATTAAAAAATATTAACATTAAAAAATTAAATTTTTTTTAAAATGAAATCAGATTAAAAATGAAATATGTATAGTATAAAAATTTTGACAAGCCACCGAAAAAATAAAATTTTTAGGGGTTACGGTTAGAGGTTATTTTTTATATTAAACAAGTATAAGTGGGCTTTAGAAGGTTAAAACACTGTTAAAACCAATTTTATTATGATCTGCAACAATTATTATATTAATTATTTATACATATCAGATATATAAAACCTCTAAAATTTATAAAAATTAATGTCGTGGCTGAAGCTAGAAATGGCTAAAGCTGGAAATTTTAAATATTTTAACAAAAAATTTTGGAATGCATTTTGTACGATTTTTTTTATAGTTAGATTAGAATTTAGGGTTAGGGTTTATAATAAAAGAGTATAGTTGGATTTTAGCAGGGCTTATAGTTTTAAATCAAGACCTCTAATTTCCAGCTTCAGCCATTTCTAGCTTCAGCCGTGACAAGTAATAACTTTAATATATTATATAATATTTCAAATATTATTTTTTTTTATAATTCGGCAGTCATGGCATTATTTTTATTAGAATTTATACCCAGAATATATTTTTGTTACATAGCTAAGAGTTTTACTTTCCTGTACTACAAATAATGACTCATCTGGTTGCTCTATGAGTACCTATATACAACCTGCTATAGTAGAATTTTACCTCACATTATGGCTTTTGTATAAAGTTCATATTGTGTCTTTGGATGGTTTCTACAGCTAATCAAAACTGCCTTCTTTAGTTTCTCCATCACTCCTCTTGCTGTCCATCTAAGATCTAGCAAGTAACAGTCTCTTTACTAATATTAAAAGTCCTATTTTCCTCATCTTCTAACTTTTCTTCTTTCTCTTTTTTCCTTTCTTTTTGTTCTATTCTCTCTTCTGTATTCTCTTTTTCTGGTTTTCACTTTCGCCTCTTTTTATGCATAGTGTCTGAAATTGGGTTGTAAAGTCTGCGGACCGCAACAAATTTTAAATTTCCGCAACCAAAATCTAAAGTGGCTATGCAAATTCCACACATAAATTTGCAACTTTACTTATAAATTTTGATTAAACGCTTATATGTGCAACTAAATTTTTATAAATTCTTATAATCCGCATCTATTTTTTTTTTATTTAGTTGCAGCCCACAACTAATTTAAAAATTGAATTTCAGACACTGTTTATGCACCTTTGTCAACTTCATATTTATATCTATACCTTGTTTTTTTTCCAATTCTTTACCTTTTCACATCTTATTTTTCATACTCTATTATGCACTAGTTCTATCCAATGCTTCCAGTAAAATACAAAAAAATTTTTTGCTATTCTTCTGATAAGAAAAGTTGTTTTAAATTCGCCCAATCCTCTATTGTAACTAGTTCACATATAAATCTTCCTCTTCTTTCTTGCTTCTCTATACTACTTCTTCTCTATCGATCCTATAAAAACTTAAGTACTAAATAGCGATCCTCTATTTTCTTTTTGAATACTTGATAGGTTTTCTTAACTACTAGTTCTTCAATCACTCTAGCTGACCAAATGTTCAACTGACTCTTTTTCTTTATCATTTTGCATTTTTATACACATCAGGTTTTCTTATAAGTTTTTTAAAACAGGTATTTGCTTGTTGACACATCTCATCTCAAAGAGCTGACATGTATTTGATCTTATCATATGATATGGTCTTTAAACTTTGTTTCACTTTTCATTATCTTACAAAAAACAAACCAATATTGTTTATTTTTTTGTTCTTGATGTGTCTTGTTCTTAGAACCTCGAATAAATAGCTATTCTGCTCTAATCATTATATTTGTTAACATCTTTATAAAGGAACACAATGGCTTCTTAACCAATATTCTATTCCATCTCATTTTATAGTTGTGTTCTGGTATGCTCATACTTGATATTACCAGTGTATAAGCATTCTTTAACCCTTTTTTAGCTTCATAATCTGCAAGCATATTTAGTTTATCTTCAGAATGCCTCTTTGTTTTAACTAGACTCAATTGCAAATCTTTTGTTTGAATTACTCTAACTAATATTGATACAAGACCTTTATTTTTGTCTTAAGCCAATCTCTTGCCATTTTCTTCTTTAGGCCTTTTTCTATTGCCACAATTGCTTCTTTACTATCTGTTACTATTTTTATTTCCTTTCTTTTTGGTACTAATAGTAGTGCTACTAGTATAGTAACCAATTCTGCCCTTGTTAAAAAAAACCAGTATTTTGTTGCTAGTGCGGTCTGTCTTATTATTTGCTCTTTTTTATCTACTTGAACTATACTACATTCTATTTTTTTGAAACTAATACCTTTTTTTTCTCTAATGAGCTATTAGTATAGAAAGTATAATCTCTTCATTTAATTCTATGTTTTCTGCTAAGAATTTATCTAACTTATTTCTATAATATATGTCACTAATTATTAGTTTTATCAAATAACTTTTCCACTTTATAATCTTGATTTTGCAACTCTTATTATTTTTTTAATATTTCATATTTCTCTATTTCTATTATATTCTTTTTTTTTAATTTCTATTTAATTACTTCTAAGCATTCTAACTAAGATTTGAAACACAGATAAAAAATTAGATATGTCTCTGAGGGCATACTGTGAGTTGAAATATGACCCTTTATAGAAGTTTTTATAATATAAGAAATAATATGGGGTGAGTCAGTAGAAAAGGGACAAATCATTTTTAGTAAAATTTTTTTTAATTTTTAAACTAAAATATCTTGACAACTATTTAATCAAATTTGCTAAAAATTTTTTTATTTTAACCTTGAAATTTTTTTTTTTTGATGATCATGTCACAACTTTATTTTATAATATAGAAATTACATTTTTAATACATGTGTTTTCTATTTATAGCTATGCTATTTTAAACTAAAGTGTGGCTCACCCGGTTACTATTTGGTACCTATGTGCAACCTGCCAAAGTAGAATTGACCTTGCTGTCTCTTTAATATCTACCTCAGATATTAAATCCGCAGTTCATCGGCCTGGATCTACAGCCTGTTATGATCTTTTTAGTTTTTATTCCACCTGGACTACCTTCCAGTCCTTATCCATTTTCCTACCTCTTCTGTTATCCGAACATTTTTTCTTTAAACTTGTCTTATCTTTTATCTGAAGCCTTTTGTCCTTTAGATTCTTCTTTCGCTCCCAAAGGTGTGTCTTCCCCTTTGTCTATAATCTTTATTTCTCTAATTTTCTTCTTTTTAATTTCACTTTCTTCTTTCTTCTTCTTCTTTTTTCTCATATTGACTTCCAGCTCTTTTTCCCATTTCACAACTTCATCGCAGTGTTGAAGCCAGTCTCTCATTTGAAAACGCTATGCCATTTATTCCACCATTCTAATATAATCGACTCTGCTACTTTTTTGGTAATCCCTATTTGCAGGAACGAATTTTTTAGATTCATTTCAATTAGCCCTCGCACCAGGTAATTTCTTCTCCTGCATCTGACTGTCTCTTTCCCCCTTGTTAACATTGAGTTCAAGTAATTAATCGACATTTTCTTCTTAATCAATGTATCTAGATTTGACCAGATTTCTTTTACTATTAAATGCTTTTTTTTAGACTATAATGCTTTGTTAACTTCACATGTTGTTAGGTGCTCAAAGTTCTCTTCTTTTTTTTTACATTTTCTGTATATTGCCATTTGATATAGGTCTTCTCAGTTTCTTTTGCGTAAACTTAGCATGAGCAGTAAATCGCTTAAGCTCTTTAATCTGAATTTCTATTTTTCTTATTCACTTTAAAAGAACTTGCTTTTTCTTTTTTTTCCTTTTCCACAAATTTCTGAATATTTTCTAGTCTTGACTTTCTGCTCTTTTTTGATGAATACTATCTTTTGGGGTTTGTGTAAAAAGCCAGTTTACTTTGTGAAATTTTGTATAAGCGTTTTGAGAAAGCTACGGATCAGGTTTCAATGGTAATATTGTTCCAGGTAGGTCTCAGCATCATTCTCTGAATCTTATTTACATTGATCGAAATTATTTTTTTTTCTTGTGCATCTTTTTTTGCTGCCCTATCCACTAGATCGTTTAGCATATTTCCCATATGTGCTTTTACTTTGTGAAGTTATAAGTCTATATTCTTTGTGTCTAGGATTTTAACGATTGTTCCTAAAATGCTCAGGTTTTTCATTTTGCACCAGCTTCTTGTACTTTTGATTTCCCAGCTCTTGTTAATTATATGGATCACTTCTTGGCTGTTAGTGAAGATATCTATTTTGCTATTGCTTGGAGTTATCAGAATCACTTTTAGAATTGCTATAAGTTCCGATCTTGTTAAGAAAAACCATCCTTGTATTCTGCCTTTAAGTTCTCTAACTATTGTGCTCTCACTATCTACTTAAATTATTCCATACCCTGCTTTGTGATCCTCCGTACCTCCTTTTCCGAATGAGCCATCAGTATAGTATATTATTTTATCATATATCTGATTCTTTTCTAGTGCTATGTGAGTTCTTGTTGTTTTTTCCTATTCTCTACTAAATTTTGAATCAGGTATACATTCTAATTTTCTGCAAGAGTCACGTGTTCTATTTTTGTTTCTTTCTTTTCCCTAGTCTTCTTTTTTGGAGCTATCATATTTTTGAGATATTTAAAGCTGATTTTTGTGGCCCAGCCTTCCTTGCTTTTCCTCTTTATCCACAGACTCACGTCTTCTACTTCATTTTTTTTTATTTTGAAAATCTTACTTGTAGGAGTTATACTTGATCCCAAAGGGTTATTATGTACCAATTTCTCTTTGTTTTTCTCCTATTCTAAAATGTGCACCTTTCTATTTGGAGAATTTTTTTCCACTTTGTCTAGAAATGATCTCATATTATTTTTTTTTCTGTTCAATCATGCATTCTTTTTTTGATTTTTTGTATGATATTTTCCTTTTTTTTGGCTTAATTTGGGATTCATTTATCTCCTTCCATTGAGTATAAACTCCTTTAATTCTTCGGAATATTTTGTCTTCTAATACTGTTTCTTCTAATTTTTTGAACCATAAAGGCATTTTTCCAATCCACAAATCTTTTTAATTTGTTGGCATATAAGCATTGTATTATCCTGTCTTGTAATTATTTGCTCAACAAACTATAGGTTCAATTTACAAAGTGCTTGGGTACCTTTTTCAAAATCTTTCTTAGTTAATAGGCTTTTTATTTCTATGCTGACTCTGTTGTATGTGCTTATGGTCCAGTCTTTTTCTCATCTAACATTTTTGATACTGATATCTATATCTTTTGCAATTATTAAGGTTAGAGGGTATGTAAATCAATTATTATAAAACGCACTTATGGTGTTTTACCACCATAGGTAAATTAGATTTGCAAATCTGTGTAACAAAAACAAAAAATAAATTTTTACAAAACAAAAAATAAATTTTAATTATTTTAGGGTTAGGGTAAGGCCTGGGATTTTATCGGGGCACTAGTATATACAAAATTTAGCAAGGAATTTTTTTTATTAGAGCCCCAAAGGTGGCTTCATAAGCAAAATTTAGAGATATGAAAGTTTTTTTAAAAAAATAAACAAAAAAACAAAATTTTTTGTTACATCTAATCTTAAATTTTGATTGGCTACTCTAATAGTTTTGTGTAACATGGTGTAAAACACCATAGGTGCGTTTTAGTAAAACTCTATGTAGATCATTTTTATATAGTTTTTATATGGTATTTTGAAATTTTTATGTAAAATTGACATATGCTACTAATAAACCTTTTTTAAGGATTACAACTAATTTTTATTAAAATTTTATTAAATATAAATAAAACAATTTATCTATTATGGTAAAAATTTTAACTATTATTATATTTTAAAAAATATATTTGTATATATCATAAAGTGTCCTGCGGGCCGATAGCGTAGCAGTTACGCTCCCAGGATGCAAATCGAAGGTTGCCGTTTCAAGTCCCCCCAGAGGCAATAAAGGAAAATACCAGCCGGTTAAGAAAACTTGTAGATCCGCGTTATGTCAGCTGGCCAGAAAATCAGAGGGCTTAATTAGGCACTTCCGATAGTTGGAGTGCAGGTATGGCAGCTAGTGTAGAACCTGCGGGCGGACTACTTAAATTAGGCACCAAAAGTGCACGTGTGGCTAGATGCGTCCTCGTCTATGGTCTGGGTCTTCCGTCGGCGTTTACAGGTTTACCTAAATTGGGCAGTTGCCGTTGTTAAATCTGTGGCGGTGAAGTGAAAGGAGTTAGAACCTGATTTGGATTAACCGAAGTCACGAGACGTAATGTGAGGCCGAAGTCTGAGAAGATACTACATGAACTCGTGGCGCAATCATTCTGAGGTGGTGTCCGATTGTACCAACATCGTTCTGGTGACAATTGTCAGAAGGCGGTAATTGGGAGGGTAAAAGCTCGGTGACCACCGGGCATTTGGGCGGTCTGAAATAGGGCTAGCCGGATGTATGCTAACTAAAATAGTTTAATATGTAATTTGTCAATTGATAAATTAATAAAAATATTAACACACTCGTTTAGCAACCGGTGTAAGTTTAAAAAAAAAATATATCATAAAGTTTTTCTGGGTTGGCCAAAAATTTTCTGGATTGTACAAAATTGCTAATGCTGATTGGTTAATTTACATAAATAATTTTATTACTAAATTTTAATATCCAATTTTTAAAATTTTATATCTTACTGAGTTTTTGACCAATTTTAATGATTTTACTATCATTAGAATCAGAAAAACCTGCTCTACAAACTTGGCTTAAAATATAATTAGTTTACTTAATATAATTTTTTATAAAATTAATTATAAAAAAAATTTACTATTAAGTTTATATATAATTTTAAAATAGTACCGTCTCTCTACCCTTAAAATGCCCGCATTCAGATTATTTTTTCACTTAATCTTTTTAATTTCATTGTTGTCTAAGGTCCATATGGGTACTGTAGATCTTAGTAGGAGTTGAGCATCTCTAAGCCTCATTCTAGCAAGGTCAGCTATGAGATTTGGATTGTTTATTCTTATCACACATTCCGTGATCATGTGCTCCATATGCTATTGCTATAGAGAATTGATTCCCCAAATATCATTTTGTAGTAGAATAGTATTTGAAGCAGTTAAGACCAGTTTTGCTTTCCAGTTTGCTACCCTTATTATTGGTTGGTGCAGTTTGTCACATTCTTCTTTAAATAATATTACTGTATTTAACTTATATTTAGCTCTAGGTAGTATTACCATATTGTTTATATATCTTATATGTTTGATTAAATTTTTTTTCTATTAAGCAGATTGACCATTGCTAATTTCTACTTCAAGTCTTTTTTTGATTGATTTTTTTGGGTCCGCTCCTGTTAGACAGACCCCAAGATATTGGACTAATTCCTTTTTCTTTTTTGCTAATATTTTTTTTTTCCTTCTTTAATGAAGATTGCTTTTTTTCCTAATTTGTTTTTTCCATTTATCACTAATAATTCTGTTTTTTTTCTATTGATCTTAATATTGTTTAGGTGAATTAAGGATTCTGTAGTATTGACTAAGCTTTGCATACTCGTTTTAGAGTTTGCTATTAGAGCAGTATCATCTGCGTATGCCAGACCTGCCACATAAATTTTTTCTTTTTCTTTTTTCCCTTGGGTTATTTCTATTGGCCACTTTAATCTTGCTTTTGCTTCCTGTTTACACTTGTAGAGTTTGCATAGTAACGGGTCAAAGTAGATTCTCTATAAAAGAGGAGAGATTACTTCCTCTTGGTCTATTCCTTATCCTGGGCTGAAGCCTTCTGTCAGACCGAACTTTGTGATTACTTTGACTTGTCTATTTGTAAACATAATCATGAGAAACTTTTCTAACTTCTTAGGGATTTTGGTCCTCCTTAATGCTAATTGCAACTTCTTAAGATCTACGGTATTGAATGCTTTTTTGATGTCTATAAGAGTTATCCATACTTCTTTGTTTTTTTGTTTAGCTGCTTCAATAAGGGCGTTCATGATATGAATTGGATCCTAAGTGCATTTTCCTTGTAGCCGCGAAATTTGGTCCTCGCAAAATCTTGTATGATATAATCATATTACTTAGTCTTCTTTGAATAATTCTTATGGGTTCTTTTCTTGCTACTTCCAATAGTATGATCAGCCTAGAATTTTTGAGCTGCAGGTCCTACTCTGCCATTTTTGGGATTGGAAAATTGGAAATATCATTTCAAAATTCCATTTCTTTGGCATGTCCCTTCATTTAGAATTGTGTTTAGGAGGTCTAGCAGGAGCTTTGTGGCTCTTTTACCAAGTTTTTTTTAGAATTGTATACCCTATATTAGATAATCCTAGAGCAAAGCTATTAGAGGTCTTTGGAGCATTTCTCTCCATTTCCTTTTCACAATTTTGTCGAAAATACCATTGTACCATTTTTGTTGAATATACTCGTGGAGTATATTTCTCGCCCTATTCTTCTTTTTCTTTCTCTGGGACCTGTAGATTCTCCATGAACTGTTTCATAAAATACTCATCAACTACTTTTTTAACTTTGTTGGGTTTGTGCACAAGCTCTCTTTTTCCTGTTTCATTGTCTGGTATTGTGAGTATTCTTTCTATTTTTATTTTGTTTCATGTCTTTCCGATATGCTATTGAGCATTTTCTTATCTTCTTGCCCTATCATTTCAAACCTTCTTTTGATATTTTTCTTTATTCTTTTTTTTTGTTCTGCTTTTTGTTCAGAAATCATTTTCTTTTCTATTACTCTTATCCATTTTTTGAGATCCCCTAACCATTGTTCAGTCTACCTATCTCCTATCTTTTGGATTTTTGTATTATTGTTTGTATTTATTAACCTGATTTGAGTGTTTACCAAGAGCTGATTTATGTCTTCTATTTTTGTATTCAGGTTTGCTTGTGCTCTGTATTCAATTCGTCTTAGCTGCTTAATTCATTTGTATTTCGGGTTCCAAATGGCCTGTTTTTGTTTTTTTTTCACTAGTGTTTTTAATTTTTTTAAATGAAATTGACTTATTTGCAGCTTGATTTATGAGCTCTACAATTTTTTTCCACACTTCGTTTATCAAGTTTGTTCTTGGTCGACTTATACATTTTACTCTTTTTTTGATTTTTTTCTCTGTAATTCTTCAATTTATTTCTCTAGGAGCACAGTGAAGTTTTCCCAATTTTTATGGTCATCTTATCATACTGGTAAATTTTTTGGTAAATGAAAAATTTTTTCTTTTGCTCCACAAGTGAGTTTGAGTACAAGATAGGCTTAGTAGTAGCTTTGTCTATATCAGGTTGTGATTGCTTCCTGTGACAAGGTCGTAGATTCTATATCACTATCTAGCACAAGATCTTTAATTTCGGGGTCTAACCAGATATGGTCGATTTTTGAACAGGATTTGTGATTGCACATGTTGGTTTAAATATTTGTGGATTAATTAGTATATACACTTCTGCGTAGCCTACTTTCTGTAGCCATCTAATCAGAGGAAGTTTACTCCTTCTGCACTTTTTGGTGACTTCTGTTTCTCTGTTCTTATAAATAGCGCTTGCATCTACTTTTCCTCCAATTTCTGCATTGAAATCACCTTCTATAATTACTTTTGTATTTAATTTGCTTTTAACGATATTCTCCATTATATACTGCTGAATTTTTTTTTGCATACTTTTGTCATTTGGTGGAAAATACACTACCCATACAACTAGAATTGTTTTCTTAAATCTAAATACTGCTTTAAGAGTATATATATCTTTTACTACTACTTCAGTAAGGTGAGTTTGCTATTCTTTTCTAACTATTAGTCCTATTTCTGAACCTTTTCTCTTCTCTATAAGTATTTCATCCAGAAACCTCTATAGTACCTCCAGTTAACTTCAAAAAAAGTTGCTTTTCTCACATTGGTATTTGTTTCTATTAATCCTATTACGTCCAAATTTTGTTCTATACCAAAGTCTATAAGTTCTTGTAATTGTAATTTTGCTCTATTTCCTTTTATTCTATTAATATTATGAAAACCTATTTTTAATTGTTCTAATTTTGCATCTAATATTTTTGTTTGGCAATGTTTTTCTGCCAATAGGGTGTCTTGCAACTCTTTTACCTGTAATTGAACTGGGATGACTTTTAGGAGTGCAATAATAGTATGTGCTCTATTGTTTTGAATTTTTCTTGCATTTCTGCTAAGATTTTTTCAATTTCATTTTCTTTTTCCATTTCTACTTGTTTTCCTTTTCTTCTGCCTAGTTCTTCTCTATTTGCTCCAGTTGCGATTTCGTTAATTGTGTAATTTTGTTTGCTTTTACTTATATTTTCTAGTTTTTTGACCGGTTTTCTATATGTGTGTATCTGGTTCTCCTTGTTGTTGTTTAAATTAATGTAATTTGCTTTTTTGTCATAACTTAGTTGTTTGGATAAGTTGTTTAGTTTTATCTTTTTGAAATGTTCCATCTCTCTTAACTTAGGTTTTCTTTTGTTATTCTTTATAGTTTTCTTCTTATGTTGGTGCTAATAATAATTATAAAAAATTATTTTTCTTCTTCTCTCTGTGTAATCATGCTAGAACAATTTAGTGTCGAAGTAATATATATTTGTATCTTGAGCTATATTTTTATCTTGTTCAGAGCTAAAATATATATATGCCCTTCTTGCTTTGTTGCTGTTGCTATTGTTTTGAATCTGTACAGCTTGGACTTTGTACTTTTTAAATTGTCGAAAAAGAAGACTCTCTGTCGCTTTTGGTGGTATATTACATATTATGCCTCTATAATTGTTTCTTTTTTCTAGTCCAGCAATGTCAAATCTACCTGTATTACTATATATGTTTTCTTATAACTTAAAACAATTGACCAATGTTCTCTTAGAAATGCCTCTCATTTTTCTATTTTGGTTGTAATTCTAATATATATTGCTCTGGTTATAAAATTCAGCTGTTCTTCGATAAAATATGCATCACCAAAATATTTCATAAGTCTTTTGATTTCGCAACAGTTAATCTCTTTTGGTATATCCCAGATAGTGAAACAATACTGAGACATATTAACATGAATCTGAGTATTACGTTGGTTTTCAAAAGCATGTATATAATTATCAGTATCTTCCTTTGTGTAGTTTTTGGCAATAAATCTGCCTTTTGGGGCCCAAACTGAATTGTAAATATCTTCGTGTTTTTTGTGTTTCTTTCTTGTATCTCTTCTTATTTCTTGCTTGTGTGTATCTGAAATAATATTTTCCAGGAATGCTTCAGTACCATAATCCATTATGCTACATTCGTTTTCTATTATCATGCTCTTTTTAATTTTTTCAGTGTCTTCTTCTATGTTCGTTGCATTTTTCTGCTCTGGAGAATTTCTTTTTTGTGCTACTATTGTTGTTAATTTGCATATTATTGGTCTGAGCTTCTGTTTGTATGATAAGTTGAGTGTAGTTCACTTCTCTCGATGCTTCTCTGTTTTTATTTACACTAATACTACTGTTACTAGTTTTACCAATTGCTGTAGTTGCTTCTCATATAGTGGTTTCTGTATTTATAAGTACTAATCTGTTTCTTTTGTTGTTCAATTGCAACATGTTAGAGTCGATATTGCATTTTGTTAAAAATTTTTCCTCCTTTGTTATACTTTGCTGGCTTGTTTTTTTATGTTGTACCTATTCATATAATTGATTTGCTTCACAGATAGTGGCTATGAGGTGGGCATCTGTTGTGCCTAGGAATTTTGCTATTCTTTTATCTTGTTGTAGAATAGCTTAATTAAGTTCACTGTATAGTGCTGATATTCTATTATCACTGAAGTTGAAAAAACCTCTAAACTTTTCTAGATTTGGCATTTTATGTATTTGTTTTGTTGTTTATTTGCTGAAAGCATTTGTTTGTTTGTTGTTGTGTTTTTGTATATGCATCTTAGTTTAGTAATTTACAATTTAGAGTCTAGCCGATTTTCCCAAAAATTTGTAGAATTTTTTTTAAAAGTTACATTTTGTTATCTACTCAATAAAGGACTACTTCTTTTTTTTTAGTGTTCTAACAAAGTTAGGGTCTTTTTAGGAGGGCATCTTCTTTTAATAGTGAATTTTTATATGTTAGCTAGTGTCTAAACTATGTTTGTTTGTTTATTCGATTTTTTGTAAAAAGGATCAGCAGAAAGAGATCGTGTGTTTTAATCTTGAAATTATATAGAATTAAAATAAAAAAAGATTTATTAAATTTATTAAGATAGTTGTTAATTTGTCCCTTTTCTACTAACTCATCCCATATGTTAGTCTTGCTACTTTTACTAATAAAATAGAATAAACTTGTCAATGATCAATTATATATGACTTTATTGCTAAATATACTTGGAGTAGTAAACTTATACCCAATGTTTAACCAAAAATTGAGTAGCATTACAAATGTCAAATTCTAAATAAGATCGTATATTGCTCTAATGTTATTTTAGAAGTCAGTTATTAATTGTATGAAAATCTGCATATATATGTACATTGATTAGGATCTTAATATAATGGTTAGCATTGTAATTGTAAATATTCATCAGATATACTAGCTTTAGTATAAGCAATTTTTTAGCAAATAAATATTACTTATCTTATTTAACATAGGGTTAAAGATTGAACCAGGCTTGGGCCCAAATTTTAAGCCCGTGATTAATTAGACTGGGCTTGGGTTAGGCTTGTAAAATAATAGACCAGGCTCAGTTTTATAAAGAGGCCTGATAAAACTGGCAATACCCATTAAAAATATATAGTTTCTATTAGTTACAGGCCTATTGTATTTAAATTAGATATTAAAATTTTATTTCTTTCTGAACTATAGTTTTTTTAATTTAGTTAGCTATTTTATAATTTCTGAAATCCTTTATAAAAATTAACCAAATAATATTCTAGTTAATTTGGTAAAATTTGTAATTTTTAGTATAATATAATAGATTCAAGAATATATATTTTAATAATTGGGTGTGGCGCCTTAGAGAAGTGGTCAAGGTGTCACCCCCCAAGCGGCAGGTTGACAGTTCGAATCCCACTGGCGACGTTTTGAAGTTAAATCTGCGTTCGGTGATTGTGGCTTATGAGCGGTTGGGTGCTAAACCTGTAACCTTGGTTCCACCATCTTGAATGGGAGCCTGCGGGCGCAATGATGTATGTGTTACATCGCAAATCCAGGGAACCGGAAAAAACCCACAAGAACCCGTTTGGCAAGACCCGAGTTAGGAGGTAGTGAAAATCGGTCCTACAGAGAAGGCGGATACTACGATCGGAACGAACCTAATAAGGGCAGGTAGCCTCGGTTACCAAATCCGGGCAATGGTACATGTATGGGACATGAAATTTGTTCCGGTAGGCTCTTGTGCGAGGGTAAAGTAGCCCTTAGGTCGTCGAATTTAAAAGGGTTGTGGCCCACAATATCTGCATTAAATGTAGTGCGTCGGTAGTAATAGGAGGACCATGAACCAGAGGGTTTAAATAGACAATTCCCGTAGTTGGGTTGTAGGTATGGCAGCTAGTGTAGAACCTTCGGGCGGACTACTTAAATTAGGCACCAAAAGTGCACGTGTGGCTAGTTGTATCCTCATTCATGTAACAAATATTACGTCACTATAACTCATAATAAAATCCCGGCCATAGCACACGGCCTCTAAACTTAAAAAAAAAAAAATATATATATTTTAATAATTAAGTTATTTGAAAAATATATTATTTTAGTGTTCCAAATCAAAAATTGATTAGTTGTCAAGTTGCCAACTAATCAATAATAATTTTATTGAACAACTACCATAAACTGCCAGATAAAAGATCTCTTATAATAGTAGGCCCACCATGTATTATTCTTGGGTCTACAATATAGGTTGAGATTTTTGTAAAAGATAAAAGACCCGGGTATATTATAGGATCTAAAATAATAAAAAACCCAGATATACTACTGGTATACTATAGGATAAATATTCGGATAGCTATAATTCGTATTACTTGAGCTATATTTATATTGACCAGTACTGGACCCCTATCTGTACAATAAACCCACAGGTCTACTATCGGGTTTAAAATTGAGAAAATGTAACAGACCCAGGCCTTTTATATGGCAGTTTATGGTAATTAATTGTTGATAATTAATTAATTAGTAATACTACTTCAAATTATGGATTGGGCCAGGCTTGTTGGGCCAGGCTTGAGTTGGTCCAGGCTTGGGTTGGGCAGGCTTGGGTTGGACCAGACTTGGGTTGGGCTTGGGTTGGGCTGGGCTAAGCTTGAACCGGGTTTGGGCTTATATTTCAAACCCATGATAAATTGAATTAGATTTATAATTCTATGGGCTGGCTTGGATTTAAATAAACCCAGCCTATTGAGAACTCTAATTCAACATTACTCAGGCCTTGTATTGTTAAGTTTCTAAATCCAGGTTCCCATCTCAAAATTAGAATTTATGCTCATGTTTTTGATGATAAATCAATACTAGTAATAATATGATAATAACGTAATTAACATTTTTCAGTATGTTCTGACCTTTACTAACAGAGACAACAAATCAGATTCTAAGTTGTGAAATCTTGTATAAAAAGGATCCAGTATATTCTTTTACTATTTTCTCTGTAATAATATCTCTAAAGAAGTACGACTAATAAAACAATAAATCATTCTACTACTTTGTAATTGCCTTTAGTAATAAATTGCATTAACCAATAAAAAATTATGCATTTGCTAGCTTCTGGCTAATTTTTCTAAAAACAAAACAACATACCTGTAATTTTTTTTTAAAAATAAGATGACAGTATTACAATAGTCTAATTAATTTGTTTGTGTTATCCCTACACTTGTGTATTTATACTAATAATCTTTTTTTTTGTTATAGATATCTTTGATTAATGTTTCAGATATTGCACCATTTTTGGCCTTTGTGTTAATAATGATGTTTACTAAGAAAATTTCTGTCCATTTGATTTTCATTGCAATGTGCTCTGTTACATATGTCATCAGACAGCAACTTACTGCGAAACTCAACACTCATATGGAAAGATTAACCATGGATCTTATATCATGAGATGCCACAATTGTGGTCTAGGGACAGAGAATCCTGATAATGGTAAATACTGTGATTGAAACTATTAATAAAATTACTACCAATTATAAATATTTTCATGACTAGTTGGACTATTTAACTGAGATGGGTTCTGTGTCACTATTAATATCTGAACAATTCGCTGACTCATTTGTACCTATATCTAATTTTTTTTAAAGATCTTCTAGTTCTTCTTCTGAAACCTCTGGTTCTTCACTGGGTTCTTCTAGTGGCTCAAGCCGATTAACTTTTTCTGATATTGCCTCAACAACCAAAAATCACTTTAAATTATTTTTGATAAGATTATAACAGGCAATAATTATTCTTTAGACAATGTGTGTAATACAGTATCTGTTGAGATTCATGGTCTTGGGATGGGAAAGATTAGTAAGAAAACTATATTATTATAATAATGGAGATTTTAAAGATAGTACTTTAAATAAAATAGGTGCTTGGATCCATAGCAAAAATAATTTTAACTTAGCTAATAATATGGAATTGAGGAAAGGAACTCTCATTTTATGGGTTAGGGCTTGAAAAATTCCTTCCATTAAACATCCGCTACTCTGAAGTTTTTTACTTAGCTCTCTCTAGCCCATTTTCATATATCTACAAAATTAATAAAGTTATATTTTCTGTGATTTGATTTTAAATGCATTCTTTCACCAATTTATTTACCATAGCAGATAGTTTGTTTTGTACATATATGCTAGCCCACACTAAAATATATCGGCATTTTCAAACCATATCTAGCGTTAAAATAGGAAAATCAAATTTTAGTAAAAATGATACAATGTTATTATATAATAGTAACAAGATTGACAAGAAACATTTTGAATAAACATGCATAATTTGTTTGTATAACTGCCACACATTACAGGTTTGTATGTACTTATTAAAAAATTTAGTCACGTTTTTCTGTTAATATAATAATGAAAAATCAGAATATCATATCAACAAATAAAAAGGTCAAAATTATATCGAAAAGTGGAATATCTTTAAATGGTAAAAGCATAGGTATAAGGTTTGTGACGAATGCAATCATTATTCACACCTATATTGCAAAACATGCAAAAAAAGTAGCGAATGGAATAAATAAGCAATGTGAATGTAAAAATTCTCGAATAATTAATGTTAAATAAAAATAAATCGGAGTTACCAATTTATAATAACGATAACAGTTTAAAATTTGTAAAAACTTATTTTCATTATCTTCTAATAACGAAACAAAAAACCCACAGTTATCCCGTAGTTGTTCCGTTATTAGTATTTGTTATATTACTATAATATAAAAAAATCCTGTAGTTGTCCCGTAGTTGTTATTCCATAGTACTAAATTACCTAAATTTATCAATTACCTCATATAGTACGTAGTCTATAACCCAATCTACTGATAAAGATACGGAAGAAGGTATGATTATAGTATATATAAATCAATAAAGCTGGCCCTGGTAGCAGATTTTGCATATATAATTAGTTTACTATTGCATGTATATTCGCTGTTGTATATGATCGAAAATATTTCCTGGTAAAAGTGATCAGTGTGACAAATTGTCACGCACACGTGACTGAACCATCTAGCTCGAAAAACATATCAAATATTGAAGTAGACCTACTGAATCATATCATACATCTATTTCGAAAGTTATAATAAGTAAGGTTAACAAATCTTTATCGGAAACTGAGGTAAGTGTACCCGATGAAACCTTAAATTCTGACTTAGATGGAAAGATTGAGAAAACTTAACCTATACTCCAGGGTACAGGATCCTTAACCTATACCTCGGGGGTACAGGATCTTATCCTGTGCCCTATGTTTATAAATTAAATTAAAATTAAACTGATCAATATAAAATTGCGTGTTTTGCCTGTTGTCATTTTCGTGGTGCCTATTTTGCTTTCGTTGTTGTTGTGTGGTGTTTTTTTTGTGCCTTCGTTGTCTTCTTGCAGTGCTTTGTCGCTCTTTTGTGGTGCTTTCATCGTCATTTGGTGGTGTTTTTGGTCGTCGTTTGGTGCCTTTGGTTATCGTTTAGTGGTGCTTTTGGTCATCGTTTGGTGGTACTTACGTTGTAGTTTTGTGGTGTTTTGGGTCGTAGTTTGGTGGTGCTTTTGGTCGTAGTTTGGTGGAGGTTTTTGGTCGCCGTTTGTTGGTGCTTAGATCATCGTTTGGTGGTGCTTTTGATCGTCGTTTGGTGCTTTTGGTCATTTAGTGGTGCTTTACGTTGTTTGGTGCTTTTGGTTGTAGATTGGTAGTGTTTTGATCGTCATTTGCTGGTGTTCTTGGTCATTATTTGGTGGTACTTTCGTTGTTGCTTGGTGGTGTTTTTAATTGTTGTTTGCTGGTCTTTTAGTCGTTTGTCTTGTTATGCTTTTTGTTATAATTTTTTTTATCTTTATTTTTTTTTTTTGTACTTTTCGCTACTTGTATTTTTTTAATAAAAAATTATTTTAAATAAACAGTATTTNTTTTTTTTTTTGTACTTTTCGCGACTTGTATTTTTTTAATAAAAAATTATCTTAAATATATAGTATTTATTTTTTTTTTTGTAATTTTCGCTACTTGTATTTTTTTTTAATAAAATTAATAACACAGTATATATTTTTTTGTACTTTTCGCTACTTGTATTTTTTTTAATAAAAAATCATCTTTAATAATGCAGTATATATTTTTTTTGTACTTTTCGCTACTCGTATTTTTTTAATAAAAAATTATCTTTAATAATTATAGTATATAATAAATTTGGACCAATTATATTTAGGCGTACGGGGGGCATAGGATAAAAGCCTATACCCCGGGTACAGGATAAGGACGCTCGGAAAGATTATACATAGGAACCGCATAAAAATTCCGCAGGCACGTGATTTTGAACCAATCATGGCACAGGATTAGGTGTAACGTGAAAACGAAACAAAAACAGCCGGCTTTTTCAAAAATCGTCTATAGCGCAAAATTTGGCTTACACAACCACCTTCTGCGTCTTAACAAAAAAATTTCTTGCAAAATTTTGCTATATATAAGGCTCTTGCTAACATCGTCCGAACGCTCACCCTTACCCTAATATCGAAAGTTAACTTTTTAATCGAAAAATGCAATGACGCGTCGCGATTTTTTTTCGACCAATAAAATTTTAGCGCATATCATCACGTGCCTGCTGAAATTTTATGCGGTTCCTATGTATGATGATGGAATGATGGAAAGTAACGGTAATAATAAGAATTTCTCTGATAATGAGGAAGAAGATGAATATAGTTTTAGCAGAGCTAGTTTCATTAATACAAACATATCATTTTCTGATGATGAGGATGATGACGATGATGATGATGAAGATGCAGGTTATTTATTACTACAATTTAAAAACCGGTAGGATAAACTTATAAAAAATCGATTAGCGCATATTAACACGCGATTGTGTAAACGTTGGAAGGCTAATACTGGAATCCAGTAGTAACTGTAAGAGCACAGATTAATAAAGTTAACTCAATAGCCTCCGCTGAGGCGCAGAGAATCTTTTCAATGATCAATAATGTGACCACAATATCATGCAGGCATGTTCTTTTATGCCTTTCCTCCCTTGAAACAATCTGCTACTCTATTATTTTTACTTTCATTTTTACTTAACCGGCCGGTCCTTTCTCATATATTACTTTACAAAAAAAATATAATAAAGATTTCACTTTGAATTTTTTAGACGTGTGTGCATGTTTTATGTGTATATACAGTACATTCTCAAATATAAATTTTATGTTCGCTTATCAATGAAAAATAATTTGCCATATCTGGCTTCTTAAAAAAGAGAGCTTTGATCATTTGATTTACCCCATATGGAAATTTTCGGTGTGTCAGTTAAGATTAATATATAAGTTGAACCTCCGTTTTTTACCGTTGTTAAGTTAACCTCTAACAAAATGTCACAAATACCGCCTTAGGTGCATGAAACAATAGAACAGTTCTTCAAGAGTAATTCGATTTGGTCACTATTTTCGTTTCTCCAGTACAGAGACGATTTCACATACGACAAAGTGAAAGAGCATATGTTATACAAGAGTGCTCTGAATTTGTTATCCAAAGATCACGATCAATCTCGAAAGTGTCTTCTTAATTTTGAGGTTAAAGTATTATATTTATAAGCGATTAAAGTAGACGAGTCATGGTTGGGTTCAAGGACTTGAATACATTCCGGTCCCGAGACAAATACGTGATGTATTGACAAACCCTGAGTAGCCAGCTGAATTCGCTTTTGCGGGTGGGAGTGGAGTTCGTCTTCCTTCAGGCGTCCTTGAATAGACTTCGCGTTATTGCCATAACGCAACTGGATGGGTTCGCCCCAACTGGTTGTCAGACTTCGTGTTATGTTATGGTCCACTTTGATTCGTTAATAATACGGTAGTTTCAAAAAATAGGTTATTTAACTTATACTAATATCTGTTTTCTTTTCTATAAAAGAATGAGAGATCTTCTGAGAATGTCCTCAATTTCTGACAATGATCGAAAAAAAACGCTACGTGGATCGAATTGACATCGCAAGGGTAAGTGAAAAATACAGTGATTTTAGAGTATTAGTTTCAACATGATGACCCTAATTATTAATATGACTGTGTTATAAGGCTGATGGTGTCTTGCGCATGTTAGAAGGCACGACCGCTGGTCAACAGCATGTTTTTAATATTCAGCAACAAGACCTCCTCGGTTTATACCAATCCGGCGACAATGATTTGGTAATTTACTGTGTGTTTCCTTATTTTCAAACCTGGGCGAATTGATTTATTTATACCTATTTAGACAAATACATCTATGATGACATTGTCAAATATTTTAAATCACCCAGGAAAGCACAAGTTTGAGGGAGATCATCAGCCCAAGACACCACCTATGAGACCTAGTAAAGTAATTGTTACGACCCCAGAAAAGCCAACCCTTTACAAACACAATATGCAACACCTGGCTAAACATTTTTCAGTCTACGTTAACAATCAATGTGTGATAATGAAGGTAAATCATGTTGATCTAATTCCGAAAGAAATTCGTATTTGGATTGTAAATGTTTTATCAGTAAGTAGGCATAAATCTTTTTGGGTCTTATGTTAAATATTATTATTAAAAAAATTTATTAATTACCAGTCAGAAAAAGATGTGTTCGAAAGCAATATTATGGCTCCACTAAATTCAACACCAGCCGATCCATTTCAGCAAGTCTGCAAACCGATTTAATATGATTTGTGAGAACATTATATGTCCCTTTTAGCACAATTGGCTAATTCACCCTGTTTGAAATAGTTTTTCCATGACTGATAAAGGCCCATTGAATCGTTTTATCGGAGAAAGGAAGTATACCGTGAATAGGATAGTGCCTTTATTCAAGGCGATTCAATCGGTATATCGAGAGTATTCATTTGATTGGATCGAAGTACAAGCAAGTTGCATAAAAGATATAAAAGTATTGTTTCCAGAATTCGATTTCACATTAAATAAAGTTAATGGAATTGGTTCTAAGGTTTCAAGCAATAAAGAAATCATATTTATTGAAGTGTCTGGAGGACCGGAGAATGCTGTTCTAAAACACGTCAAAGAGGATACTGAAAAGCTCATCAAGGAGGCTATGTTTGGTTTGATCTCTTTGCTTAGAGGCTACTTAGATAAAGGCGCGAAAAAAGCAAGAAACATATGCGTATATATGGTGCAATATATAGGTAATAAATATACTTACTGCCATATAATTATAATTTCTTTTAATTCATATAAATCTTATTTTTGTTGTTCATGTTAGGCGATCGAATTACGCTAAGTGAAGTCTGTCTCGATAAAAAGCATTTTTATAAGATTTCGCAGATTAAGTCTGCTATGCTACCGTTTTCTTTCGATGAAGTTGAAAAATCCATGGAAGTCTTCTAACTATTATATGCTTTATTAGTTAGTATTTTCTATATGTATGTCATGGATATTGTAGGAACTTTAGCCTAACTTTTATGTTTTTATTCTCAGGATGGACTTAATAAACAAACAAGAGAACTAAAAAAATTAATGCTTTCTGATCCTATTAGTGATGTACCCACAATTCGGGATTGGATCTGGGTCCCAAAAAATCTTTCAATGTGGAAAGCTACGGAAGTTATATATGAAGATTTCGTCTATGAAGATTTAAACTATGAAAATTTGAACGATGAAGATTAATTTGTTTTATTCTATAAACCTTGTCAAAAGTCACTTCAGTTATATCAAAGTGAAATCATGCTATATAATGTAAATGTAAGATATTAAAACTAAGGATTGGACCCGCTTAAAAAAACGCGACCCGGGTTACCTGCCAGGTAACAGTTACCTTACCCGGGTACTTACCAGGTAAGATATAATTAGTCAATTATACTATTTAATTGGCTAATGTCACTGTAATACGATATAAATATATACACGAGTTTTGCCAGTCTAAATAAGTTTTATTATTTTATTAATTAGGATCACAATCGCGGAACGTTATATAACGATAAATACATCTTAAAATTAAAATTTTCTGAAATCGAATTTGTTTTTTTAATGATAAATGTAGGTCGTCAAGTACTATTTATACCAAATAGATTCAATTAAGCTCAAGTGATTTGTTTGTTATAAAGAAAAAGAAATATAAATCCGTTACTGGATGTTTCGCATCCAATAACGCCGCATCTGGCTTTGAATTTAAAGCGCTTGTCTTCGTGGCCAGGTTAACACATTAAATTCAAAGCAAGATGATTTTTTAATTGTCATGTAAAAACGATCATCTCAGATCTTTCGCCTGCCAAATAAAACCGTTATGGGTTATTTCGTAAAATTTTCGACATAACAAGCTTGCATCCCCAAGTTATTCCTATCTTGTTAAAGCATGTGCAGTTCTTCTGTTACACCAATACAAAGAACCTTAAAGGTATTAGCTTGAATTTCGAGTTGCAGAGTTTTTTAGTATATTTAACATTCATTATAACGAATTTCACGAGTCACGAAGCCATACCCTTGCGAATCAATAAAGTGTTAAAGAGATAAAGATCGATAGAATAAAGTAAATAAAAAAAAAAGAAGCATTGTAACAATAAAGAATTATCTTTATAAATATCGATAGAATAAAATAAATAAAAAAAAAAGAAGCATTGTAACAATAAAGAATTATCTTTATAAATATCAATGAATAAGATCAATCAAATATCAATGAGAGTATTAATAATTATTATTATCGTCATTGATAAAATGTTAATTTGACTTTTACGGATTATAACTTCTATTTTTATTTGATCAACGTTTTATTATTAAACAGGTTATATTTTATTAGTGCACCAAGATCAATTTAAACATTAGTTTTTGCGTATTTTTGCTTTTTTCTTTTTTTACGCGTCTTTGTCAGACTGATTCGGAATAGTCAAAATTTGCACTCTCCGATTATTGCGCATCGGTAATACAATAATGTATATGTGATATGAATTTATCTAACTGACAAATAAAATTTATTACAAGTGGTTAAAGTGATATTTGTTGATTAACGCTGATTGCACATTACTAAATACAGAAATAAGGGGGATGTGTCCAAAAGTCATATGTTTTTGATATTTTATATTAAAGTTAGGGTAAGGGTTAGTTTGGGGTTAGGGTTAGAGCATCCTGTAGTAAAATTGTCCTCCTGACATTTTTTATTAATGCGCCAGAATGGGTTTAAACTATTATTTCTTGTATTTTTTGCGATTTTCGCTCTCTTCCGTGTTGAATCAAACCAAACAATTCTATTGGCTCTATGTCATGTGATAGACACGACCCTAAATAATGTCGATCCACCAACCAAAATCATGCTTATATCCAAAATGTAATCAGTATGCTAAAACTAATATAGCAACTAGGGATGTAATTATACGGTATAATATATTTTTGGTATAATAACCGGTTATTATACGGTATAATAACGGTATAATAACGGTATAATAACGGAAAATAACACGTGATTTAAATCAGAATTTATTTTCATATAATATTATTAGATTTTACATTTCATTGGCTGTCAATTCCCACAAAAAATTCATCGTTATCACTGTTATCGCAATTAGTTTCCTTAAAATTTGTTTCTTGATCAGTTCTAGTATCTTATTTACTACATATTAGCTTCTATAAGAGATCATTATTCTTTAAATTATTAGCAGTTAGTATTATTAATTAATATAATTAAATTTTATTGGTTAATTTATATTATACCAATATTATACCAATTATACCAAAAATTGATGGTATAATAACGGTTATTATACGGTATATTAACCAATGTTATTATACCGTATAATATTTTTTACAACCCTAATAGCAACATAAACAAGTTATTATGCTTTAACGCTTTTTGATTTGTTACAACCTGCGATCAAAAATGTTAAGACTAATATATCGATGAGCAAGTCAAATCTACTGAAATTATAGCAGATCAGTATAGTACAGGCTAATTTTTATATACTGATCAGCAGTGTCTGAAATTCAATTTTTAAATCAGTTGCGAGCTGCAACTAAATAAAAAAAAATAGTTGCGGATTATAAGAATTTATAAAAATTTAGTTGCGCGTATAAGCATTTAATCAAAATTTATAAGTAAAATTTGCAAATTTATGTGCGGAATTTGCATATGCACTTAGATTTTGGTGTGGAAATTTAAAATTTGTTGCGGTCCGCAGACTCCGCAACCCAATTTCAGACACTGCTAATCAGCTATAATTCTAACCCTTAACGCTAATATATATAACACTGGGATCAGTATGTACAGATTTTACAGCTGATTTGAAAATTAGTGGGACGTGAGCGATAATATAAAATTATATTATCGAAAAATATACTTTTATTACCGAAAAATAATTAAATCAGCTGTAAAAACTCGGGGTGTACTATGTCCGCGTCATTTCTAAATTTACGACGATTCTGTATTGACACGTGTTATTTCTCGATTTTCATGCAGATCAGTGATAATTATTATATTGATAAAGATAATTCTTTTATTGTTTCATGCTTCATTTTTTTTTTTTATTCATTATATTCGAATCGATCTTTATCGCCTTGCATTACATATTTTCTTCACCGTTTTATTGATTTGCAAGGATATGACTTCGTGACTTATAATGAATGTCTAAATATCTCGATCTTCGGTGTAAGGTTCTTTGTATAGCATAACAGAAGAATTGCACATGTCTAAACAAGATAGGAATAACTTGTGGATGGAAGGTTGTTAGGTTGAAAATTTTACGATGATGGTCATGAAAACACCTGGAAGAAGGAAAATTTATGAATTTTTCTTTTTTTTTTAAAAAAAAAAAATTGTAGTAATTATCTTCTTATTAGATTCGGGTAAGACAAGGCACCCCGATTAGATTCCTGCCGTTGCCAAAAACAAATGCGGGTGTGTTCTACGCGGGGAATGCAAAAACTATTAATTACACTGTTAAAACATATATGAATATTCGAATCTATTCTTTTAATGTATGAAATTAGCTAGCATTTAATATCTAGGGAGCATATATTAATTCATTTTATTCGCTTTTATTTATTTATTTATTTGGTTATTTATTTTTTTAATTCATTTTTTTTACTTATTATTATTATTATTATTATTTCTAAATTTTTTTCGTTTCACGAATAGCACATGTCAATTCAGAATCGACATAAATTCGGAAATGACGCGGATATTGATCTGCTGTAATTTCCCCATACTATACAATTTTAAACAGCAAATCACCGTAAAGTTTTGTAACAAAATTTTTTACAGTAAATTGTGACAGAAACCACAACTGTTAATTCCAATACGAACTAACTCAAAACCATACTGCGTTGGGGTGTTTTCAATACACTATGAAAATTAAACCTATATGTGATATCATATAAAATTCTAATAAGACAAATTTTTAAATGATTTTCCCACTATTTTCCCCATATATTATATGCACTTCGTTTTTTCCTCAAAAATTTCAATACAAATCGATTCATACTCATTATGACTACGAAAATTACACAGCCTTTTTTTACATTATATATGGTAGAATTTATTTTTCTAAAAACATTTTAATTACATTTTTATTTGAGTGGCCGGGAAAAGTTTTTAAATAAATTGATAAGCTTGATTGGTCAAAATGCAAATTTTGCTCTGTAGTTTGCTTCATAGGCATTTATTACTAATCTTCTTGGAATTTCACTTTGTGATCTTGTGACGTTAAAGCTGTACGTCTAATTAAACTTGTAGAAGCATGAATCTTTACGAGTCATATAAACGACGATTTCAATTACAAAATGCAATATACTCGCTGCATAATGTGCACCACAATTGTCATAAGTTTGCAAAAAAAAAAAAAAAAATTTACAGCAAAATCGTTTACAGTAAATCATAGTATTGTAGAATTCACAACTGTAATTCCAACATAAAATGTGTATCATGATAACAAGTTTCATACAAAATTTTCACAATAAATCATGATAGAATTTAGACTATGATTCAAACACAAACTAACTCAACTTTAACCGCATACTGTGTAGTTTGTAATTTTTTGTAACAAATTTTTTACAATAAGTTATGATATAAATTGTGACTTAATTTTAATACATGCAATATGCCATCGCATTAGTAATACAAAACTAACTTAACCACAGATGTGACATCGTGATAGTTTATAAGTTTTACAATAGAATTTTTTACAGTAAATCAATAGAAGTTATGACAATTTCATTACAATCTAACTCATAGTTAGCTAATACAGTAAAGTTATTGCTGATGATATTATAAGAATTAAAAAAAATAATGGATATTTAATTTAAGGATCTTAAATTCATCTAAGAATGCCCAAACTTTGTTACTTTGATGAATAAGCTAATTCTTTAGCGAACATGAGAAAAAATTTTAATTTCCACGAATACATTTATCTTAATAAGTAGCAACAACTAAAAAAACGCTTACACTAATTTGCTATAGAACTACCAACCCTAAATTCTGTCCTAATATTTTGATACACAATAATTATAAGATATTGGTCATGTAACGATTAATATCATGAAATTTGTTTTGTCGGAGCAAATGATTGGCTGACACGTGCCGCTACGCCGCACGTTTCGACCAATCATTTGTTCTGACAGAACAAATTTTGTGATATTTATGATCTAATATCGATGTATCGTGCAATTATGATCATGATTTAAAAGTTGTGATTGGCTAACTGAGTTTTAATTTGGGATTGTTGTGCTTACGTAATAACATACAAAAAATAACAATAAGAAATTTTTTCATGATCATATGAGTTTGCACGATAATTAATTCTATTTCACATAGCTCACTGCATTTGCCCGACGTGTTTCTTGTTATTTATAGCAATGATTTAATAATAATTGATATTAGAACCATAGTCTTTAATAATCCAACGTATCCAATGGTTATAAAATAGATATCAGAATAAATACAGATCATATCCGATGGATAAATGGATAAACGGATAGCACTATAAAAAAATTGTATTGCATGTAATTTTTTTGTGACTGTAAACGTTGCATTAATGTGTCTTTCATAGTGTTCTGCACAGACCGAATCTGGCAAATATTTCTATATTTGTAGAGTTCCAATCCGGATAGTGTTTATCCAAATAATTATCGGATATTAGGATAAAGTTCGGACCGGATACGGATAGCGTATATCTGTTTACTATTTTTGTCGCTCGACCCACATACGACAAACACGACTATGAAATACACATCTAAAATTTATAAAAAATATCATATGAGTTGGTCTTTTTTTCGATGAAAAAACTTTCAACAGGTGATTAGGAAGTGTCATTCTATCTATTTTTGTCTACTTTTTGTTGAATTGAAACAAAATCAAAATTAGACAGAGTGGCGCATTTTAAACCATTTTTTTACACATGCAACAAATTTTCTACGAGGAAATTATATGATTCTCGTGTCTTGTTAAAGTCATTCATATGATATCAATGCAGTCTATCAATCCGAACTATCTCATGCTTCTTAACTTTTCGTGTGACGCTTGGCAAGGAAATATTTTTCTTAGCCTTATTATTTTTTCTATAAAAAAGGATCAAATTTCGATCAATAATTCCTATCCAAATATTTTCCAATCATTTGAACAACAACAAAAAAAAAAAAAAGATGCAACTAAGAACTTTTTTTGTATTCGTATTAGTGATTATATCCTCATCGGTCAACGCTATTCCAACCCATCTTGGTGAAAGAACATCTGATCATGAACCACATTTCCCTCTTAGCTTAACTGTCATTCCAGATAATCTGGTTCATAACACGAACACTTCATTCACTATTTCAACCCAGCTTGATAAAAGAACATCTGGTTATGGACCATGTTTATCTAATAGACCGGGTCTTAGCGTGACTACCAATCCAGCTAATCTGGTTCCTAACACGAAGACTGAATTCACTGTTTCCGGAAGTATTGATGGACAATTCACCCAGAACACCAAAATAGAAATTAATCTGTATGATGAGTTTGAGAATTGGCTCTACGGATTTTATGGTGAAGGCTGCCCATGTGATAAAAATCAATGTCCTTGTAGTGCAAACCAGTTTACTATAAAGGTTAACGCTGAAATGAAGGATAAATATTCCATCATTGTTGACCTTTTTTTAAGTGCTCATGCTGGAATTCCTGATGCTTGTGCAACAGCTCATCAATAGTTAGAGAGTGTTTTCTGCAATTTTTCATATTTTCTGAAAAATGTTTACATATTTTTTAAAATATTATTTTTATAGCTTTTAGTTTGTTTCTAATACAGTTACGCCTAAATTATATATCTCTATTGGGTTATGACCACTCTAAGTTATATCTCCATTTTTTAGCAGGATAAAATTTCTATATTAATTTTATTTGATTTATATTTATTTTATATTAATTTTTAATTATTATATATTCCTATTCCCATTAATAACTATAATCAACAGTATATAAATCTATACTACAGTACTAAAATTTTAATGTCTGTTTGTCTGTGCGCTTTAAACGATTTGATTGGCTAAATTTTTTAAGATCAATCATGTAGCCATAAACAACTATATAAATAACGCGTACCAATAAAATATTTAATGAATTCATATGTGCTATACTTGATGTGTTCAATTTTTTAAATTGGCAAAATTTTTTATACAAGAGAATTTTCAAAAAATTGACCGGTAATTTTTAGAGCAATATTAGTTCTATAAATTTGTCAAATATTTTTTTGAAAACCTTTTTATAAAAGTAAAATTTTAAAAATCTGGCTGGTAACTTTGATATTAATTTTACTTTTATATGACATATGATATCTCCACATATAGTACCCGGTTCCTCACACAGTACCCGTGGATACTGTTCAACTTAAAAACAAAAAGTCTACGTACAGTGCTTATGGACGTGCAAAATCACGTGTATAATTTATGATTGGTTAGTTAGCGGTTAGGGTGGTTTTTATATAAATCCCGTGATTTATACTGTCCCTCGTAGTCTCTGCGGCAGGGGCACGGAAAAAATATCGATTTATATCGATATGCCCATGATGACCAATAAGAATTTAAGATTTGGTGTAGCATTAAATAACATGATAACGCCTAAGCTCATGTTTTTCGGGAATTTTTGTTTGTTGATTGTCTACATTTCCGAGACCTGCCGACAGTTTAGCTTGGCCAAATTCATATTGCCCGGCCCAAATTATACTTTTAACTTTGCCCGAAGTGGTGTAGTTACACTGCATAAAAATTGTAAAAATATCTAACCTAAAAATATCGATTTATATTGATCTATATAAGTCAATATTTTTCCGTGTCCCTGCTCTGCGGCTGGCCGGGCTTGAAATTATGGCCAAAACCTTTGTGAATTCTGCGATATTCTGCTTTTAGATTCTGTGACATTCAGTGGTGACTAAGGGTGATTCCTGTTGGTTGGCTGTGATCAAGAGAAATTCTGTGAATTATCCGGGACCGACATAACACGATTATTTATATGACGTACGCAGGGACGATGATTTTCTGCGTTCACGGAATTTTGCAGGAATTGGCTTATAAAATTTGTGATTTTTGGCAGGGATTTAGGATCTTTGCTCATCGTAATGCCGGCTAACATTAATTTTGGCCGGAACTTAAAACCATAATGCTGATCGGCTTATGCAATTCTGGTCAGATCGCAGCAGAATTATCATTTTGCACGGCACTTTGTCACCGCAGAAAATCGTCCCTAGACGTATAGATGACCGAGATGTTACACAAACATTTCGATGTAACGGCCATAATGATTTTATTTATGACAGTATGACCATAGATAAAGTAGAGGTAGGTGCTTGAAAGCATCCCTAATCCAAAAAATGTACCTCAAAAAATTTTAAAATTTAGACTAAAGAAATAGAACAATTTCATTTCATCTAATTTCAGTATTCTTTTTTCATATTGTTTTATTATTTTTTGTTATATATGCCTACTAAAATTGGCATATTTGTTGACACTGATGATACTGTCATGTAACACAATTGTTAATAAAAAGAATAAATACAAAAATTGGATTATACTCAATTGGGTCTACGCATAATGTAGTAATTGTACGTAGAGTATACGTGGTATATATTGGTGTGTGATACATTAATAGAGTTATTATATATATATATAGTAATACGTATATTTATCTTACAGTATAGTTTAATTTTTAATTTAAGGGTATGAGGTCATTGTATAGCTACATTCCCGAGTACACTAGTTTTTGATTGGTTAAGAAGGTTGTTGGCCAATTAAAATCGGTTATGTGATTATACAATAACGTAATTCCTCTATGAAAAAAGACCCTTAAAATCATTAGCATAAAATTACAAAATTATTACGGTATTAGCGTTACTCTACAAGTTGTATAATAACCCCCAAATTGGGCTGGCTCAAAAAATAAAAATTATGCAGAAACTCTTCTTTTCATGTGAAAACATTACTGTATCAAATGACCTAGTGTTCTATATACATAATCTGTTTTTCATATTTAAATATTATTAAACGAATTCTTTATAAAATGGTTAAATGGTTTTACCGTCTAACGTGAATTTGTGGTATAAATAGATTTGTTTCAAGTTTACGTTCAACATAATAAAAATGGCCGATGCACTAAAGTTTATTTTTCCAAAGATTCCGGCGTTATTTTCTACAATAATAAACCATTATAAACATGGTCCTCCCAAGCCATCATGGAACTTATTATTCCATTTGTCTTTTATGTTTACTAAGTTAGCACTTGATGGTTTTTATTATATAACGATTGAAGATGCTCAAGCATTTTCAGATAGACCCACTGCTATTTCACTTGATTTTGCATTAGATCGAGTTCGAATTTCTAACGAATACAGAAAAAATGCTCAAAAATACATTGAAAAAATATTAAAGGAATATGAACACTTGATTGATGATGAATGGAATAAACTTGATAATCTAGAAGAATTAAGTGCTGAATGGATTTACATAAAAAAAAAATGGGTTTATGCAAAAAGATGATAAAAGAATAATCTTGTATCTTCATGGTGGTGCTTATGTTATGTGTAGTGCTGGATCACACCGTAACATCACTTCGAATATTGCAAAAGATGCTGATGCTCATGTCTTCGGTGAGTAGAAAGGATTGAGATTTAATAAATATTAATGCTACAATAAAATCTGAACAAATCAAAAACATTATTACATAATATTACATAATAAAAGCTATTAATTACCGGTTGGCGCCACAAAATCAATTTCCCGCGGCCTTACATGATGCACTAGCAGCTTATTTATATCTCACTGATCCACCAAAAGATGCTGGTTTCAGTGCTATTAATCCTAAGCAGATCGTTATAATGGGTGATAGTGCTGGGGGCGGTCTTACCATTGCTACATTACTGGCACTACGTGATTGTGGTTTGCCGATGGTTGCCGGTGCTGTCGGTTGGGTTAGCATTCATCTATAAATTTCTTTTTATATGTTAACATTATTCAGATTACATATCACGTTAATAATGAGATTTTTACCCATTTTTTAGTCGCCATGGGTTGATCTGACACACAGTATGCCATCCATATTAAGCAGTGACTGCGATAAATTCGATTATCTTCCAGGCTCTACTTTACAATTTCTTCCTTCTCAAGCTCAAACCCGATTCCTCGAAAAATCCGCTGCACTCTCGGAAAATATAAAATTATCAAACAAGCCAAGGATATGGCACAAGTCCCTTGATCGAGAAATTCGAATTCAACTATATGCTGCTAATGAGGCTTTATCAATTCCTTATGTAAGGTAAGAGGGATCGGAATATCAAGTATAAATTGAACCAGATTTTAACTTAATCATCCATTTTGCAAAGTCCTTTGTGTGCTGAAAGTTTGGGTGGATTACCGCCTATGCTATTGGTACGTATTTCTTCTTATTACCTATTACCTTTTAAACGTCAATTTAGTTGGCCGCATAATTTATACATGATACTATAGACTACAGGTGATGGAGAAAGGTTACGTGATGAGGTTATTTACCTTGCATTCAAAGCTAGTCAACCTTCAAAGTACTTATTGCCAATGTATAATGCTGGCAAATTTGAGACATCACCATTTAAAACACCTACAAATGTCACCCTTGAAATTTATGAAGAAATGCCTCATATGTTCCAGGTACATTATCCATTACATCTACCATAATACTTATCATTTCAAAAAAAAAAATAAAAAACCTCTGCAACTAAATTTTTTTATGTAAATAAATGTACAGATGATTGGATTCAACGAATCGGCTTCATTTTCATTTCGGCGTACAGCTGAATTCATTCGCGAAGCTGTTGCATCCGCATCAGGAAAATCCACATCAAGTCAAATGGTCAACTCGTCAAGTTACGCTAGAATAAGCGCAGATAAGCAACTTTTTCCGTTAAAAGAATGTGACTATTCGGTACTTGAATGGCAAGATGTTGGTTGTGCTCCAAGTATTGAAGTACCTATTAAAACTCCTATGAACACACCTAAAGAAGTTAAAATACGGTAAGACACTGGGTTTACTGTGGTTTTTGTATACAAGTATGTGACTAACTTTATTTTGGGAAATAGTCCATTGGATATTATTCAAGGACCCGGAAATATTTAGATATCAAATTGCAAAAGTTTATTTGGATATCGACTAATATTTGGATAAGATTAAGAACTACCGGATGTGAATTTTACTGGTGTTTGTTTTTGATTATTATTATAAACTTGTATAATAATTTTATTTTAAAATGTTTAAAGTTAAAATTAGACTTTAGATTATGGTTGGGGTCCATTTTTACTTAGTACTTCAAACACTATCTACTAACGCTGTTCTTGAGAAATAGCAATTTCGTCTCCATTGAGTACTAAATCCTTTGGATAAAATTTAGTTTATTTTTTGTTGGCAAATCAAATAATACAAGTTTGTATAGCATTAACAAATAAAAAATTCTAAATTTCAGCATGAGAAACTTTTCATTTTTAGAAATGCATGGGTTTTATTATGTATAAAGCTGGTTTATAACTATGCAGTTTTTACTATATAAAACAAATAGCCATTAAACAAATTATTGTATAGCTTTTTAATAAATTTAAACAACTATTTTTTGATTCATATCAATTTTCAATTATTAATTTTTACAACAAAAAGTTTTTTTAAAATATTAAAGGTGAAAACCACAAAAAGTTTTTACTAAAATGGTATTTTATTCTATTTATAGTATATATGTACAAATAATTATATACGATATTCTTTTTAAAAATATTTTATTTAATTTTTATAATTTTTTTTTATTTTAATAAGTTTCTTGAACTTTTTAAATGTTTTATTTAGCTTTGTATTTTTATAAAATTAACTTTTAACAATAATTTTTGTTTTATTTTATATTTTAAAATTAGCTCAAAACTAAATATTAATTTATAAAATTTAATACAGTATTTATAGATTTTAAATGTTAATTTTTATTATATTATATTAGCTAAAACTAAAATTGGTTAAATTTAAAATTTTAAAATTTTTAATACAATATATATATATTTTTTATTATCTTGTTTGTCTTAAACTTATTAATTAAAAGTATTTTATTGATTTAAATTAAAATTTTAAAGTTTAGTTTTTAGCCAAGCTTAGGTTTGGCCATATTGTTACAAAATATCAAACTGAGACATTAGTTAGAAAATCATACTCTCTAAAAATAGCATATATGATTTTGAAATAACTTTCTGGTGTGTTTTAAAATAACATGCTCCCTATATCTAAATGATTATTACAAAATTCCTTCTAATTTTCAAATCAACTATAAATTATTTTGTTTCAAAATGATTTGAACAGTAGTTTGAACAATTTTAAACAATTTTTAACAATTAAACAAAGTAAAATTACTTAAAATTTTATTAAAATATATTATAATTTTAACTAGAATATATTTAGCATCTAAAAAAATATATAATTATATGATTTTTAGACAAATTTATTAAGTTTATTAATTATTAAAGCCTGAACAAGCTTTGGACAATCCTGGATATTTGGACATTTTGAATATAAACAAGGTCAAAAAGGTTTTAAACAGCCAAACATACATTACTGCTAGTGTATTCTTAAATAATGTGCCTATACTCAAAATAATATGATAGAGTTAGGGTTCTCAATGGGCCGGAATAGCAGGTTTATCTAAACCCAAGCCCAGCTCATAGAATTATAAACCTGGCCCAAGCCCGGCCCAATTCATCATGGGTTTGAAATATAAGCCCAAACCCGGCCCGAGCTTAGCCCAGCCCAACCCAACCCAACCCAAGCCTGGCCCAACCCAAGCCCGCCCAACCCAAGCCTGGCCCAACCCAGGCCTGGCCCAACAAGCCTGGCCAAATCCATAATTTGCAAATAGTATTACTAATTAATTAATCATCAACAATCAATTAATTGTCTAATAAAATTATCATTGATTAGTTGGCAACTTGACAACTAATCAATTTTTGATTTGGACCACTAAAATAATTATATTTTCCAAATAACTTAATTATTAAAATATATATTCTTGAATCTATTATATTATATTATACTAAAAATTACACACTTTACCAAATTAACTAGAATATTATTTGGTTAATTTTTATTAGATATTTCAAGAATTATAAAAATAGATAACTAAATTAAAAAAACTATAATTCAAAAGGAAATAAAATTTTAACATCTAATTTAAATACAATAGGCCTGTAACTAGTAAAAACTATATATTTTTAATGAGTATTGCTAGTTTTTATCAGGCCTCTTTATAAAACCCGGCCTGGCCAATTATTTTACAAGCCCAACCCAAGCCCGGCCCAACCCACAAATTACCGGGTTTGGCCCAGCCCATTGCAAACCCTAGATAGGGTATATTATTTTATAAAAATTATTTTATAAAAACAGCTACTATTCTTATATTTCAAATTTGCTATTCATAGTTTTATTAAATCAAAATATTTTCAAAATTTGAGCAAAAATATTCTAACAATTACCAAGTCAAATTCAATAGATATTTTTTATATAAATTTTATAGATTTATAGAATTCAAAAAAAAATTTTATTAAATTTGACTTAGTTTAGATTGTCAAAAATATTTTTACTTAAAGTTTCAAAAAAATTATAATATTTATTAAAATAGAAGTTGTGCCAAAATTCTTTTTAAACTTTGATCACTAAATCAAATTCAATCAAATTTTTTTATTTGGATTCTATAAATCCATATAATTTAAAAAAAAAGTTTATTAAATTTTATTTGGTAAAGTAAAAATATTTTTATTCAAAGTTTAAAACAATTTAGTACAGCTTTTATTTTAATAGATATTTTGAATTTGTTAAAATTTTGAGCAATAATAACTAGATAAATATTAAATTAATAATATAACTAGAAATAACTGGCAGTGATCATCACCACTTTAGATATTTTTAGGGTGAGGGTGAAGTTATAGAGATTTTGTTTTTTATATATAATATAATTTAGTTTAGATATAAGGTCTCAATTTTATTTTTTATAAGGTTTTTGGATGTTCTAGACATTTTTACTTAGGGGGCATCCATAAATAACGTTATACAAAAGGGGGTTGGACGAACGATAACGTTTTTCTCAATAAGTAGGAGGGGGTCAAAAAAATATAACGTAATTTTTTTAGAAAAAATTGGCTAAAAATCGAACCAGTGGTCCAAATTTAATGATTTTGGTATCATTCGATTCGTCTCAGTAAGAGGAGTCGAATAGTACCAGTTTTATTTCATTTGGATTACTGGATCAAATTTTATTGGCCAAATACTATTAGTTATTATGTTTTCTTATAAAATTACTATAAAATCAATAGTTTTTTGTGAATAACTATTGATCCAGTAATCCAAATAAAATGATTTTGGTATCATTGGATTCGTCTCACTGAGACGAAGCGAATGGTACCTAAACTATCCAAATCGGATTACTGTGTCACAACATATTCAAGTTTTTGTAAAATTTTATATATAAACATACGGATTTTGAAAAATTTTTTTATATAGTAGAGGGGGTCCAGTGCTACTATGAGGGGGTACATAACGTTATTTATGGATGCCCCCTTAGAGTATCTAATCCTGTTTACTTAGTATGTTTTAAAGATAAAAGCACCCCGGTGATCGATCACCGCCGGTTATAGTTAGTAATATTCTTAAATTAAATTCAAAAATTTTTTTAAATTTTATAGATTTATAAAATTCAAATAAAAAAGTTCATTAAATTTAACTTAGTAGTTATAAAAATATCTTTACTTAAAGTTTAAAAAAAAATTTTGGTAAACTTTTATTTTGATAAATATTATGAATTTTTTGAAACTTTAAATAAAAATATCTTGATAATTACCAATAAAATTTTTATTTAAATTCTATAAATCTATAGAATTCAAATAAAAAATGTTCATTAAATTTAACTTGGTAATTATTAGAATATTTTTGCTTAAAATTTAAAAAAAATTTAATTAATAAAAAATATAAATAGCAAATTTGAAAGTTAAATTATACATGGTGACAAAGTTATTTTGGGTTTTGGAATCTGAAATCAAAATTTTTTTTCCAAAATTGTTTTTGATCTATTTTACTTAAAACCCAAAATTTTTTGATACTTTTTTTGAACAGATGAAATTATAAAGAATATAAATATATAAATTTTATTTGCTCTTCCTTATAAAAAATTTCAATTTATTTTTGGAAACCTGAAATAAGCTTTTTTCAAAAATCAATTTTAGTGGCATATATAGTATAAATAGCAATTGCTTTTATAAATAATTATAAAAATAATAATACTACAATAATTATAGTTTTAAAAATATATAAAAACATATATATATATTTTTTTGACAAGTCTTATTTTTATTATAAGAATAAAGGCTATTTTAACTACCAAATTAATATAAAAAATACTAAGCTAACTATTTTAACTTTAATAAAATTTATCTGCTTGCTACAAGAGTACTCAAATGTGATTATCTTTACATTATTTTATCTTCTTATTGGCTTTCTGAATTGTTAGAGAGTACTTTTTAGAATTAACAATTAGTAGCTAATAATCAAAAAAAAACAAAAAAACAAACAACAAAAAAAAGAACAATGAAAGCTATACAAAAAAAAACTATTTATAGAAAAATTTCACTAATAGTTTCCTTCATTGTTTATTTTAAAAATTCAAAATTTACTTATAATTTTGATTTCAATATTAGGTACCTTTTCAATTTGAATTAAGTAAATATTGCTAATCTTTTGAAGGAAAAAACCAGAATGCCCATTTTATTAAAATTTTGAAAATACCAAATGTATCAAGAGAAAAAGTACTAAATAATAACAAGTTTGTTAAAATTATGCTATATAAAAAATATATCTAACCAAGTATCTATTTTTATTTATATATCTATAGGCTTTGACAAAGCTCTAAAGTTTTTTTAATGTTTTTGTTCAATAGTACCAAAGTTTACCAAGATACTTTATTTAAAAGCTGATTGTCTTTTTATCTCTATTTTAAAGCACAAAATAACTAATAGCAGCTTAGTAAAGTTTTGTTATATTTGGATATACTAAAAGGCATGCCATTTATTATATAATATTTTTTATTTAGTAGCTACCTATCCATATATGGTATGATTATTTTATCTGAATTTTAATTGGGTAATTTTTTTCTATTTGGCAATTATGCCACAACTTTATTTAACTATAAAATTATACCTATTAGTAAACTAACAATTATCTTACAAAGTACAGCTTTTTGCTACTAATATTTAAAATATAATCCATCTGATTGCCAAAAATACCTATATGGCCTGCTATAACAAACTTTTTCCATCATTTTAGCAAAATTAGAATGTCTGAATTACTAAGGGAAGTGACAAATATCAGGTGATTTTTTAGAAAAGTAAAAAAAGGTAAAATTATATATAAGAACCTGACTAGGACCCCAAACTATATATAGATAGGTTAGGTATTAGTTTGCTTATTTTTGGTATTTTTTATACAGATCTTTTCTATTTATAGTAATTTTTTGCTTATTTTTAAGATTTTTCTGCAGATATTACTACTTTTAGGGGTCGTCTAAAGCCAGGTGCGTTCATGTGATATAAAGCCAATCAAATCGTAAAATTTGATCTTTACGGATCAGTCCGACGAGACAAAAACAAAGAAAAAAAGTAAAAAATGCTGAAAATACAAAAAACAAGTGTCTAAACCTGCCTAGGAGCATTAATAAAAAATGTCGGGAAGAAAATTTTACTTATAAGTCAAGCCCTAACTCTAACTTCTAACAAACCCTTACCCTAATTTTAATTAAATAATCAAAATCATATAAACGCATCTGGCTTTAGCCATCCTCTACTTTTAGTAATTTTATAATTAACCTGACCTATCTATATATATTTTGTGATCCTATCTGACTATATATATATTAAGGAAGAGAGGAGAATAGGCCTCTGATAAAAAATAATCAGGTAATTAATAACACGGCTCTAATTAAAATTGCTATTGTTACAGTAGGGAGGCCTTCTTTTACTCCTTACTATAACAACGACATGGCTATAGGGATCCTTTATCAGTTTATAGCGGTGTCCAGTGTTGTCATGGGACACAGACATGGACGGCGGACAGTCCGGGACGGGACGTCCGGGACATGTCCGCCCAGAATTTTTTTTGTCCCGGATATTTGGCGACTAAACACGTGATCATCAACCAATAAAATTCGTATAATTCCGCAATTTGATTGGTTTTACCCGGCGGACATGTCCATCATGTTGGGACATTATTGCGGACATGTCCCGGACGTCCCGTCCCAGACTGTCCGCGTCCCTGAAAAATCGGCGGGACAATGTCCGTGTACAACACTGGCGGTGTCCAAGAGGTAGGTATAATTCCTTAGTCTGTAGGAAATTATACTCTTCTCTAAGGGCAGTTCGGTAGAATATTTAATGAGGAATTATCAATTTTACTATTACTTGATAATAAACTTGGTGTTATTCAGATAAATAGTTTCTTTATTAATAATCTAAGATAGGGCTATCCTTAGGTTCTGTTCCTAAGAAATCCCAGTACAAGATGTATAATAAATAGAAGGAGAAGTGGGGTGTCTTCGTCTAGTTTGACTAAGGGAAATTCTGTGTCTTTAAATACATTTTAGAATAAGCGTTATAAGCGTTGATTTACAATGATAAACACTATAATCTACAAGAGCAACATAAGCGTTATAAACGGTATAAGCATTATAAGCAGTATAAGCGCTATAAGCGTCATAAGTGTCATAAGCGGTATAAGCGCTATAAGCGTCATAAGCGTTATAAGTGTGATAATCGTTATAAGCGTTATAATCGGTATAAGCGTTATAAGCAGTATTAACTATTCTAACTTCTCAAGATAATAATATAATACAATATAATAAAATATAATAATAAAAATGAAATAATAAAATAATAAAGTAATATAATAAACTATCGTTCTATAACATTTCCGTCCCCTTAAGAAAATTTACTCCGTAAATTCATTCTCTAATTCTTCCAATAGAGCGGTGTAAACTTCATCTTTCAGTTTAGTCACTTGGGTCACAGAAAGGTAATTGGTTTGGTACATTAAGTCCTTGGGACAAATTGTGAAGATTTTTCTAATTCTCTGGGCTCCTTTCCAGATGTCTTGAGCTTTCCGGTCTCCTTTTACCTTTCGAATTTGTTCTCTAATTTGGTCTCTATGTTCGGTCTGTTTCTCTATTATTGTTCCCAAATAATAATGGGCTTTAATGGCCTGTCTTTGTCCTCGGCGAGATTGTTTAAACTTAGGTAGGTCTTGTAGGATATTATCAACTTGTGCGGTCCAAGTTTCTCAAAGAAAAGAATTTGTTCAGGTGGTCTTTTGAGGGTTAAGAGTCTGGGTCAAGTCTTTTAGCAATAGAGTAATAACTTTAAGTTTCTCAATCAGTTTTTAAGATAAGAGAGCTTCTATGTCTTAATCAAATGGTCGCAGAAATTAATTAAGTTCGACAAGGGGTTCTGTTTCTTCCTTTGGGGTAACATCAATTACTTGTTCTGGATTTTGGTCATCCCATAGGATTACATTTTGACTAAAAATTCCTAAATTGTATT
>QKWP01000443.1:7524-54186 GCA_003550325.1 Gigaspora rosea
AAAAAAAACAAATTAAATAAAAAAAAAATTAAATAAAAAAGAAAATTTATAAAAATTATAATAAAAACGAAAAATAGAAAAAAAATAAAAAAATATTTAAATAATAATGAATTTAACTACAAATAACCAGCAGTGATCATCACTAGTGTGTAATTAACCAATAATGATAAAACAAAAAAAAGCTCATTTCATTTACTTTAGAGTTAGGGTGAGGCCTAGGATTTTAGCAGGGTGTCTAATATATGCAAAATTTAGCAAGGAATTTTTTTTGTTAGAATGTCAAAGGTAGTTTCATAGATGAATTCTTGAGATATTAGCATTTTTTTAAAAAAAATCTTTATTTTTGTTACACAACTGATTTGCACGTTACACCTGATCCTGCAAATTTATTGGTTAATTACACACTGGTGATGATCACCGCTGGTTATAGTTAGTAAAATTCAATAATAATAATTAAATAATTTAAATAAATAATTTAAGAGAATTGCTATTCGCAACCTGGTTACACAAGATTTTCTATTTTTAGAATTTAGGCACTTGTGTTACACAAATGCACAGTGCATTGTTTTTGCAAAAATAATTTTTGGTTACACACTGCTAATATCGTATAACATTATACAAGTCTAATTTTGGTAACCTAACCTGGGTCGGCCAGTATTAAGCTTAATGCTGGTGGGCACTATCATGATAATGCCCCCAGCGGAGTTAGACATAATTCCGGCCCACCCTAACCCTAAATCTAGCAAATCACTGTACATATACTAGATGTATATGTCCTCAATGACACGTGTAAGATTTTTATACGGAATGGCGCGTATTCGGGATGACACGTATAGGCTCGTTAGTTGGAATTACACGTATTTAATGGCACGTGTATCTCGTGTAGCCAATAAAATCGCAGGATCAGGTGTAACGTGAAAATTCAAAACAAACGAAATTTTTTAAAAAATCATCTGTACCTCCGAATCTCATCTATGAAATGCTTTTTAATTCCTAAAAAAAAAAATTCCTTGCAAAATTTTGCTATAGGCATGTTTGTTACCACCCTTCACAATTATACTGTACTCTAACTAAATTGAATTCATTCTTGTCGTAAGAAATATATGCACGTAAACTTACGTGTGCCTTGACCCGTGCCAAAACACGTGAATTTTGGCTTAGTAAAGTGCAGCAAAACCCGGTCCATTTACGGTCCAAAATGTCCGGGCAGACAGTCCAATTCGGACCATTTTAGTCGTGCCAACACGGAACTCGCACGTGCAAACCCGTCTCTTTAGCCATTCCACAGATCACCATGCTTTTCCATAGAACCACGTGCATATCCGGACGGATTTTTTTATAGGGCTATTTGTTATTGGCAGTAGTACAAAGATTTCTCAACACAAATGTTGGTCTCATCAAATAAATGTTTTTCAATTTATCCATTAAATTTACACAATGATACGTAATGAGTTTAAAAGGATATTCTTTGTTTTGTTATTAAATAAAAAAGTATTTATAATAATAACTATGTTTATATTGATTATTTCTTATTGTAGACTATTTTTAATTTATACGGGGATATTGGTATACTGGGTACTATATCTCAAAAACCTATGTTCAGGCGTTCTAAGTAAAAATGTTCAAAACCCAAAACCTTATACGTAATAAAATTTGGACCTTTTTATTATATACTGTAATAATATAAACCCCTATTTCATCCTAAGTTGCCTCAACCCTAAATTGTAATAAAAAAAACTTATAAAATAGGGGGAGGATACCAATATCCCCACTAAAAAATACATAAATACTTACCGTACAGTATCGAAGTTAAGCACTATCCCCTCTACCCCAATTTTTTAATCTCAGATTAGCGGAAATTGTGATCTTTGGCAAATTACTCCCGCTATTCCGAGATAAATAAATTGAGGATAGAGGAGTGGTGCTTAATTTCGGAACGGTACGGTATTATAAAGATTTTATGCTTATATTGGATTATTTCTTTTAGGATATGCGATAGGTTATAATACTATGATTATATAAAACTCATATGATCAAAGTTTGGGTTTTCTCCCGCCATTATTATATCGATATATTACGAAAATTATATAATTTATATGCAGTAAAACCTTTATAGTGCACACTCTTGAGACCAAACGTTAACCATGTGCATTTAGAAAACAATAAGAAAAAGTGCATTACGGAAATCGTTTATATATTTGACTTATAGAGGGTGCACTTATTGAGGTTTCACTGTAACCTATTTTACTAAACAAATGCCGCGGCTGAAGCTGGAAATTTTAATTATTTCAATATCAATATTAAATTTTCAAAAATTTTTGGGGTGCGTTTTCTTAGCTTTTTTTTAATAATTTGTTAGGGTTAAGGATTAGTTTTGATAATAAAAGATATAAATGGATTTTTTCCAGCTTCAACCACGACAATAAATATTTCTTATGGTGTTAATTTATCAGATCAATGGCATTGATTATATGAACAAATTTGCCAGCATAAGTTGCACCACATCCATTAATGTAAATGCATTATTTGATTCAACTGCCAGCGATTTACTGAAATCTACTGGTGATTAGTGATTATTTAATGCAATTTATTATTTGGTTTAATCTCAAATCATTACTCAAATCAACCAATGATTCTTCATATCTGTTCAATTTCGCAGTAAGTTTTTTCACGGTTACTTAATGCAAAAGCATTATTTGTTCAATTTCTAACTCTAACGATTTAATTAAATTCTTCATTTGCTCTACGATAACTTAATGTAAGTGCATTGTTTGGTTCAACCAATAACGATAGATTTAAATCCGCAAGCGATTCTCCATACCTGCCCATTTGGCGATAGGTTTCTACACGATTTATTAATGCGCCTGCATTATTTGGTTCAATTTCTAGAGATTTATTTATTAATAAATCCGCAAGCGATTCTTCATATCTATCCATCTTAAAATAATTTATTCCACGATCTCTTAATTCTTCTGCGTTATTTGGTTCGATGTCTAACGATTTATTTAAATCCACAAGTGATTTTTCATATCAACTCAGCTTAAAATAAGTTTCTGCACGATTTCTTAATGCAACTGTATTATTTGGTTCAATTTCTAATGATTTATTCTCCATATCTATTTATTATATAATAAATTTTTAAATTTTACCAATTTAACGCAACTGAATTGTTTGGTTTAATTTCTAGCGATTTATTGAACTCTGCAAGTGATTCTCCGTATCTATTCATCTTAAAATATGTTATCTCACGATCTCTTAACGCAACTGTATTGTTTGGCTCACTTCTCAATGATTTATTTAAATCCGCAAGTGACTCTCCATATCTATCCATATCAATAAATATATGACTTCTATAAATATAAGCTAAAGATTTTTTAATTGAATTGCTGTATCTAAATCTTCTTTAGCTTTTGAATACATTTTAATGCTCTTCTACATCGAATTGAATAACTTTTTTGATATAAACATTTTCTTTGTTTAAAGTAAGTTTAGATTCAATTATATATTTTTTTTATTTTGACATTTTATATTTATACTATCTTTTAGCCTCAATTTAAAGAAGTTTTCGAGCCTGAATTGCTTGCTGCATTACAGTTAGTAATGCACCATTTTTCTATTTAATCTGGCGCATCATACGGTGTACAGTTACAAAATTTGAAATATCAAAACGGAAGGCGACATTCTGGTGGATGAGTGTTTTCAGTCCAATACATTAACATACATAATGTTTGCCTTACATTGACTTCCTTTTTAGCACAATCTACTCAGAAAGATGCGGTTCTCAATAAATCTTAAAAATATGCATTCGGTGCAACGACTGACGGGCCATAAATTTGGATGCGAATTAATCGGGCTGTGACAGCTAGAAGATGGAGTGAACTAAATAATGTGTGTTTTATTTGCATTGTTTTTGGTTTAGTATTAAAGAGTGATGAAAATAATGTGCGAGTCATTGATCGATGTATAGGATTCTTGGAATGTGGGAGTTTTTCATTTATTATTGATAAAGAGGTGAACAATCCTGATGATAGTAATATAAAATCGAGTAGTGAAGATAGTGAGAAATCATACTATGCTTTTTAAATAACCCTCTCTTTAAAACTGATAGCTCTTATATAAATTTTATGTTCTTTATGCGAGATACAAAAAATTTGAGAAAGAATCATCAATATAATATGTTTGTTATAAAAAGATTTGTTATAATTATTATGGACTATATTTCAGTTAGGACTAGTGATGTGCCATTTATATGATACCTGAAAATTTTAGCGTACAGTAAGTACAGTACGTACTGTACGTATAGTTCTTTTCCGGCATCTGATTGGCTGAAACAAGTGATCGGCAAAAATTTTACCGTATAGTGCGTATAGTACTGTACGCGGCTTTATTTATAATTTTATATACTTCATAATCACTAGCATTAAAAAAGCCATACGCTGAACGAAGTTGTTCACTATAACTTTTCTTTTTACAATGCCACTTATCATTTACAACCATATTGCATTGTAAAGAAAGATCCCTTTTGCCAAATGACGGGCCAGAACAATCATCATAATAAATTGCCTTATCAGCATTTACTACTCTACTAATGGTAGACATTGTATCAGAAAACTTAAAAATAAAACTATCATCTGTTTTTTCATACTTTCTATCTTTTGTTATTTTCCATATAAGAAGGTTATATCCTCCGAGAATTTCATTGGTTGAATGAGCCTTCAATACAACAATGATTTTGCATTCGTTGTTACATTTTTCATAGAAATCATCGAATTTAAACCCATTTATGGTAGCTTTAAAAATTAATTTATAACTAGAAAAACGGCGTAGTTTTGGGGCTGGAGCCTTAATTCTTAGGCCTTATACTTTAGAATTAAATTAATTTGATATACAATTTAAATTTTATAAATTGCTATTATTTATAAAAATAGTATTTAAAGTTTCAATTATTATAAAACGCACATATGGTGGTTTTCCACCTATTTTGATTTGAGCTTGTGCTACCCCTGATCACGGGGTATATATATATATATAGCGATCATCAGTATTGATTTCTTTTTTTTTAGTTCTTGCTTGTTAACTAGCAACTTTTTTTTTTATCCAGGTCTGCAAGTAGACGTCGTTTTTTGGTGTTCTGTATCGTCAATGGAAACTTTTCTTCTTTTAGCGTTATTTAGTATCGCCTTGTGGTGATGGATTTTTTAACTAGTTGGCGTCGTTAAATGGTAGGCACTTTTTCGTGTTGACTTTCTTGCGGTAGATTCTCCGTTGTTGCTTGGTGTCGCTGGTAGTGGATTTTGATTTAGTCCTTTTATCTTACGCTGTTTGGTGTTGTAGTTGTATTGGCGGATTTTATACTATGTCGTCGTTGCTATTGGTAGGTATTAACATTCTGGTGCAGATTCTCCGTCGTCGTTTAATATCGTCAGTAGTGGATTTTGATTTGGTCTTTAACGTTTGGTATGTTTAGTGCCTCCGGTAGTGGAATTCAGCGCATTTGGTGTGTTTTGTGTTGCTGTAGTGGAATTCAGCGCGTTTGGTGTCGCCGGTAGTGGAATTCAGTGCATTTAGTATGTTTGGTGTCTATAGATGCCTGGCGAAACTAATTTTGCCTTGACGAAATGACGAAACCATAAGTTTCGTCAAGTTTCGTCAATGACGAAACTTATGGTTTCGTCAGGTTTCGTCATTTCGTCAGGCATCACTATTGGTGTCGCCGGTAGTGGATTTCGTAATCTTGAGGCCTAAAGGTTAGGGTTAGGGTTAGTTATCATTATGTTAAGCTTTGGGAGGGGGTTTTATATATATAACTTTATTCTATATCACTAGGCTTGGTGATCGTTTCTCGTTCTATTTTTGCCTTTGAATTAAGTGGTTGTGTTTCTTCTAGTTTCTTTTTTGAATACGTTCAGCTAACACCATTTCTTTTTCTAGATAATTGTGAATAGTATTCAGCAGACATAGCTCTTGAGAACGTATACTTTTCTTTTTTTTTGTAGTTTCCTTCATCATGTTTGGATTTGATTCTTACTTTACCCTGGTAACATGCCGTGGTAGTTTAGGGTTAGTATATTAGATTAATAATATGATCACGTTAGGGTTAGGGTATGATTAATGACTATGATTCGTGGTTAGGGTTAGAGTAGTGTTTAGGGTTCGTTGTAGAGTTTGAGGGTTTATGATTAGATTAGATGTTAGTGTAGGTTTGTTGTCACATTTTAAAAATGTTTATTGCGCGATATGATAGATAAATAAATTAATAAAATAGTATAAAATCGGTAATATTATGTTGTTTTAGTTAAAATTATCGAATATTAAATGAATAACAATAAATAAGACTACCATAGGTTAAAAATCACAATAGGTGGATTTCACCTATGGTGAAAATCACCATAGGTGCGTTTTAGTAAAAGTGTAAAGTTTTATAAATGACAATTATTTGTAAAATTATATTTATAATAATTTCATAATTTTAGTAATTTCTTAACTTATAATAATTTATAAAGAAACTAATCTTTGTTCTTCCATTAATTTTTGCTGTAAACGTGCATGTTGTCCTAATTTTTGTAATCTTTCAAAGGTGAATGCACTATCAAAAAGAAGATATCAAGAGCGCGAACTCTGATACACCTACAAATATAAGGCCGAGTGCAAATTCCCTATTTCCAAGGTCTATTACAGCTTGTGGTAATGTTAAACCTTGTGACTTGTGTATTGCATTTTTTATAGCCACTTGTTCAGGTGTATAAGTTCTTTTTTGTTTTGCATTTTAATCAAAATAAAAAAAGAACGTAACAAAGTCGTCTTTTATTTATTCAAAATACTTGCCTAAGATACAATGACGTATTTATATTTTCTAATTGATAAACTATTTATTAATTATTTTTTACAATACGATGACGTATTTAATTCTTACTTACTAATTGACTAATTATTCTTTTATTAAAAGTCAGTTTATATATTATATTAAATGTCAGCTATTATATTTAAACCAAGAATCAGGTATCCAGACGTTGATCCTAATTTAAGCTCAATTTTGGTTATTGAACCTAAAATTTGGGTCAAGCGGGAGCCGGACATTTCCTAAAATTCAGTACAGTAATTGAAAGGCTTTCACCTCGTTTCCCTCAGCTCCAGCCAATCATATTGATTGTTATATTTATTATAAGGAGTTTCGACATGATTAATCCATGAAGATATCTTTGCTTGATGTTCTGTAGTGATAAGACATTTTAGTTAAATCTGCAAGTGAATCTTCATAACCATCTTGTGTGTAATATGCTTGTTTTTGAAAATTTAGAGTGTTTGCATTATTTGGTACAAATTCTACTGATTTATTCAAATCTTCAAGAGATATTTCATAGTTCTTTAACTTATAGTGCGTTTTTGCTCGGGATCTTAGTGCAAATGCGTTATTATTATATGAACACAAAATTATAATGAAAAAAAATTGATCTAATTTGACCAGGTAAGCCAAGTAATCTCCACTCAAAGTTTTGATTGATGCCTTTAAAAAATAAGCTGCGGCTAAATTTTTCTTTACCTTTCATGTTTCGGATGAGTTTCGGAGTTTCGGATGAGGTCTTGGAACTATAATCCGAAACCCGAAACTTTCGGATTTAGCAAAAAGGTTTCGGTGCCCAATTCTAGTCTAGACCCCTGGTGCGATTATGGTTGCATTAACCAAATTGGTAATTTTGAGCGTGTCGGGCAAATGTATGCATTGTAGCTTATATAATGCCTATCAGTTTTTTTTAATTTTTGTGAATTTGCGAAATTTAAAAGCATAATCCCAAGAAGTCAAATATAAAATTCCAAAATGCAAAATTTAGAAGACCAAAAACCAGAAGATTTCAGTGGCGAAAAACGAAAATCAAAAAATCAAAGGACTGGAAAACAAAAAGAACAAAAACTCGACTGTAAGAGTATGACTTTTAATTAGCATCTTATAAAATAGAAATTCTATATTTAATAATGGGTTTTCTAGTTCTCTCTTCTTATTTTCAAGAACGAACAAATAGGACATACTATGGGTTTTTAAACTATGTCAGGGAAGAAATTATCTCCTCTAACTATGCCGAAGTTAATGTAGATCATTGGCGCAGAAATGACGATAATTGGTTCGGTCAGTTCATAAAAGCTGCTGAACAAAATGTCGACAAAAGCTCTTTTGAGAGCCTAAAGGAAATGGTATGATCTTGATTCTTTATTTTACAAAGTGGGGCTACTCTTGGTTACTTTGTTAATTGAGAATATTACTGAGTCTAACAACTTGGTAGTCTTATTCAGGCGCTCTAACTGTCGTTATTAAAGTCTGCTTTTCTGCATGAAAAAATTCTGTGTCAAATTTTGTTGATATTCAGTCAAGTGGTTACATAACTCGTATTACGTATTTTAACGAAATTTAGAAAATTTAATCATTTGATCTGTGAACTTCGAAATACTCAAATTATAAGACATTCCTAAATTTAAAAAATTTACTGCAAAATCAACGATCTGGCATCGAATTTTTCATCTTTTACGTTGAAAAAAAATTGGTTCACTACAATTTCTTTTTTTTTATAAATAGGAAAGTCTTGCACGAATACAACACATGCAACAATTTAAAAAATTCTGGGACGATGTAATGGAAAAATGTGAAAAGCCTGCTAAGTCCACCCCCGAGGATCCTGCCAAGTCTGCCAAGTCCATTTCCAAGGTTCCAGAATTTGATCAGTTACCAAGTTAATTTGATTAAATTTTTATTTTTCCCTTAATAATGACACGTGATTGCACTGTCCATAGATCTCCCAATTTCGCAGCACCAAGTCTGCCTCCGAGGTTGCTACCAGTCCCACTCAGAGCACCTCTCCCAGCATTGAACAACTCATTGCGGGCTTTATTACGGGAGATGCTGACCCCTTTACTAAAGAAGCATATAAGCAACTTATTGCGGGGGACATTAGAATTTTCATGGAGCTATTGAGGGTGTCATTGGACAAAAGATCTAGAATGTCCTTGTCTAAGGCAAATGAAGAAGTGCTTCAAGGAATTCTTGAACAACGCATTCCGCCTAGATATTTTGTTCCACAGCTCCATATGATAATGGATGGCCGCAAAGTAAAGGGGTCAGGTCGATATGGATTCGCGGACATTTTTGTCCTTTCAGAAGGTGGAGACTGTGTAGCTCTGGAGTTGAAGTATGTCAATTTGGCCGGCCTAATTAGGGGAAGCACCGGAAATTACGATAAGGAATACGGGGCAAACGAGCTACATAGTTTGGATTTGAGCCTGCCAAACGAAAGTGAACAGTCCTTGCTCGCTAGACTGTACATATACTGGTCCGTAAAAGAAGGCAAATGGAATCGGACTACCATAAATGAGATACTCGATAATGGTATGGACCAATTATCGAAGTATCTCAATGTAATCGCGAAAGGTCCTGTTCCAGACGAAAATCATAAATTTTCCGGTGTTTGTGACGAAAGGCTAAATGCAACAAAATCCAAGCCGGTCCAACTAAGAGGATTTGTTGTATTGGTTGCAGGCTTTCGTACTTTTTTATGGCGGGCCGTTGAGGAAAAATCGATTAAGCATAAATATTATGTGGCTTAGATTGTATTTTCCTTTTTCTTTTTTATAATTTTTTTTTTATTATGTTTTTATTTTCTTTTTTTATTTTTTATTATTATGTTTCTTTTTATCTTTTTTTATTTTATTTTTTATTTTTTTATTAATCGTATTTTTTTCTTTGTTCTTTTTTATTATTCTAAAACTTAATAAATTGATTCAGGAGCAAATTCGCGTGCGTTTATGGGTGTTCTCAAAATAAAAATTTCCTTTTTTTCATCACGTTTTATTCATTGGAATAATCAATACAATTGATTCGTTAAACTATTTTTTTTACCAATAAAAATTTTCCCTCAAACTCGTTCTGACAGATCGATTAAGGTGCTTGAAAACACCCTTTGACGAATTTAAATAGCTGGTTGTTGAAAATATTCATTAAAAGTTAAAATCATTTGGCTGTAGCTTTTTTTTTTTATAGGCGCCTAAACTTTTGAATGAAGATTACTCGGCACTTACCTGGTCAAATTCGATAAAGTTTTTTTTTTTGTTTATTTTTTTAACCTATATGCTCATAAAATTAAAATAAAAAAAAAATATTGATCGAATTTGACGGGTGTCACGATCCCTCGTGACGTTGGGGCAACTAAGTAAATCAAAACTATATATGGTATCAGATAAAAATTTGTTATAAAATTTTTCGTGTAACTTAACATAATCTTCATTATTTATAATCAAAGTAACTAATGAACGATATTATTTTATTAACATTTTATTGACGATAGTGATTTACTAAAATTTGAACAAATAGGTAGAAATTCTTTACAATCCAAGTTACAGAGCCAAATTTTATATTTAATTAAAAAAAAATCTACCAGCAATTAATACAGATAGGGTAACTAAAAAAAATTTAGTTTTCATATATAATGTAAAAAAAATGGCTCCGTAACTTTGTTAATGGGATAGAAAAGAGTCAATTGACGTTAAAATTTTCTGCTAAAAAGGAAAATTGCTATCTGTGCATCTAAAAAAAAAAAAACTCCAATTATATATATATATGTTACTGATTAATCATATCAGATATCGATGAAAAAATTGCCATAAGCTCAAATTTTAGTGACCAAATATAGTTTTAATTTACTTAATTGACAGACCACCACATTGTGACGTACATAATTTTATTTAATATTTTTTGGTTTTATTTTTGTAAAATAATAATCAGTTTATTTCATTCCCTTATTTGTACTTGTTATTCTGGCTTAGTATAGATTTGCGTCTTGTAGAACTTGTTGGGAGTTTGTATTTACGGACTTTCACATGGATCTGCGATTGTGCCGGATCCCAAATTGAAAACCGTAGCGGATCCTAAGTGAATTGGAGAGAAGTATGTCTAGTTGGAGGCGATTCCTGAGTTGAAGGAGCAGAAACTTTGTGAAAGTAGCGATGAGGGTGTAAAACGTGGAGTCCTTGCAGTAGAAAGGGCGGAAACTACCCCAAAAATCAAAATTGAGCTTTTGCCATATTTGATAGATTTTAGCACATACTACGTTTTTTAATTATAAACAAAGACCGATAAGCATAATAAAAGAATTGAGATAATCCAAATTTTTTAAAAACGTTGCACAAACAATCGGCATCTAAAAATAGTAACAAATTGATCTACATACTATTTGCATCTAAAAATAGTTCATATTAACAGTTAACGATAATGCAGTATCTTTAAGTACGTTCGTACGTACGTTCGTTCGTACGTACGTACGTACGTTCGTTCGTACGTACGTACGTACGTACGTACATGTTAGAAAGAAATCTATATAATAGACTTAACTTAGGAACTAATCTAACAATAAGTTTGATTTCAATAAGAAATAATTTTCTTCCTGTACAGTTAGAACTTGAGTTGACGAATGAACTTTGGTAGTAATTTGTTAAGGAATTGAGAACTGGTTTGCGCAGGTACCGGGTTTCTTCTTCACTTTAGGTTTCTATTCTTTTTAATAAGAACTAACGCATTATTTCATAGATCAGAATTTGTTGGACTACTGATTTGAGTGGTGAATTGAGAATGCTTTGGATCAAGCTTTGATCGAGCTTCGTTAGAACAATAGATTCAGGTGGAAAAATGTGCAACTTTTTCTTATTTTTTACTTAATTTCGTTTTGATAAGAGCTGCCACTTTTTTTCTAGGTCAGGTTTTGTTTAATGCAATGGGTAACGAATTAAGAACCAGTCCAAGTTACTTTTTGCTTAATTTTCCTTAATAAGAACTAGTATTTTCCTTTGTGGTCTTCGCTAGAGTAATATACTTTGGTAATAAATTAAGAACCGATATGATGATAAGTAATGGCTTCTATCATTCTCTGGTTATTTTTTTTTATCTCTTAACAATTAATTTTTTTTTTTTATTGAAATATAGACTTAAGTAGTAAATTGAGAATTGGGTTGATAAGGATCGGTTTCATCTTTGTTTTAGTTTTTTTCTGTAGTCACTTTATTAAATACAAATGGAGTTTGTTCAGACTTTGGTAATAGATTACCTAAGCTTGAAGATAAGTAAAATTTTTTTCTCTTGTTTTGTGATTTTGTTCTTATTAAGTAGAGTTGATTTTTTTTTGCAGAATTAGATTTGTTAAAACGTGAAAACATACTGGGGCTTATATTAAGATAGAATTTTTATAGTAGTACGTGTACAAATTACGTTAGTTTTTCTGGTTTATTTTTTGTTAGTATAGTTATTAACATTTCTTTTTCTTACGATATAATGCATCAGAAATAGAATACAAACTAGAATGTTGGGAGTAAATTCTGGTTCTTTTGCTCTTATTGTCTTATTTTTTTAGCATTGTGCATATTGTAGCGAAAAACTTTCAGAGTATGAATACTACATTTTATGAATCGTGTGTGATAATAATTATATATAGAAAGCCCGATAGATTTCTTTTAGGATAATTGGTGATTATCATTCAGCATGATGGATTAGTGAACGAATTGTATGTGAATATTTTAAATGATATTATAGCGTATTTGTAAAATTTGAAAATTTTCTAATATTTAAATAATGATTTTACTGAGATAGTCAATGCTTTCTAGGTTAAAGTGCGTTGTTATAATAAATTCATATAACTAATGAAATGCATCAAAAAGTAGGATGATGGATTAGTCTAGAGGTTGGATCCATCATGGCTATTCAGTAAATATTCTCGGGTTTGATGTTCACGAATAGCATTGAACGAATATCCAGATTTAAATGGATACCCATTTTATTATTTGTAGCCAGGAATATTTGCGCAAATATTCATGAATCAATTATATCAATTACAATCCCTCAACTATTTGTGAATTTTGTGTAACTAAATATTGAATATTCAATAAATATCCGTTTCTAACTGTGAAAATTCATGGATCCGCTCTCTAGGTTAGCCTATGAAGTTAGACACACTGTTATTATTAATTGAAGTGCCAATAATTTATTTTTTGGATTCAATATTTAAAATTAATAATAAATTTTCTCCAAAACTTAAATTTGGGGACAAAAACTTAGCTAAATTTGACAAGCATGCCGAAATGATAATTAATAATCACCATCATATGGCAATAAATAGAACAAGATAGATAAACCAAGAATATCATGTGAATATATATGGTACAGTAATAATTGTTATCAAACATGTTTTTTATCATTTTTCCAATATTATTTTCCCTAACAAACACTTCCTCAAAAAAATTTCACTGATAATTATTTCTCCAACAGCCAATTCCCCGACACTTTAGTTTTCTTGATCCTTTATTTTCCAACAATAATTTTCCTGACTATCATTATAAAACAATTGTTGGGAAATGAAAATATTGGGGAAATAAAGTGCCAAAGAAAGAAAATTGTTGGGGAATTGGCTATTGGCAAAATGAGTTTGTTAAGTAAAATAATGTTAGAGAAATTATAAGTAACTGTTTTAAATAAATTATTTATAATTTTAATTAGATTATTTAAACATATTATTTTAATAAAATATTATTATTTAAGAGATAAAAAAATATAAATTAATATTTAAATAAGTTTTTAATATTTTGTAATAAATTAAATTATCTGAATATTTTAATAAAACAATTATTTTATTTATAAAAAAATTTTTAATTATGTCTTCAACTCACATTTTATTTGATAGTGTTTATAAAGATACACATTCAGAATTATTATCTTTACAACAACAAATAGAAGAATTTCAGACAGTTTATCAATCTATGTTGAAATAATTTCTAATGATCAAACTGAACAATATTCTGATAATTTGGAAAATTTAGAAAAATTAAATGAATCTATTATTTTAGATGAAACTATTTTAAATAAAGAACAAATAAATAAATTTAAACAAATTTATTTAAAAAATAAAATTGAAAATATTGATGATGATGATTCTATTCAACAAATTAAACCAAATTTAAATAATAAAGATAAAGAAGCTCAATATATAAAATTACAAACTATAATTTGTTGTAATGAAAAATGTCTTCAAAATTTAGTTTCTCATGAGCATGCTATTATAACTTATCAGAATTTTAAAATTTAAATAATAATCAAAAAGATATGTTTTTATTAGGAATAATATTGCAACTATTAGACAAGAAAATACTACTACAGGTCAAAAACATAGTAAACTTGCTAGTAATATATTTTTGAAGGAATCGAAATTTATAATAAAGCATTTTTAATAATATATGGAATTGGAGAAAAATATTGGAGAAATATTCGATCACATTTTATACAATATGGAATTAGTCCAAGAATACATAAATTAACTAGAAAAATTAGTAATTTTGCTATATCATTTGATACAATTTTAAAAATACTTATTTTTATAATTAATTATGCAAATATTCATGGATTACCATTTCCAGGTATTTATAATAAAATTATATTTTAATTTTTATTTATAAACTAAATTAAATTTTTGATTAATAAAGAACGATATTTTAGTCAAGATACTTTACCAGTAATTTTTCTTCCTACAAGTAAAAGTTATATATAATTATATCAATTATATATATCAACAATAGATAATCAAGATCAAAATTTACATTATACTACTTTTTGGCATATTTGGAATAAATATATTCCAGAAATTAAATTTCTTTCTCCTAGAAGTGATTTATGTTTTAAATGTAAACAAATGCGGTTTAATTCTAAATATTGGACAGATCAAGAAAGTGAATTAAATGTAGCTAAATAGAATCAACATTTTCAATAGGCACAAAAAGAAAGAGAATATTATAGGTATTTATTATTATTATTTTAATATAATAATTTTAAAATAATAATATATTAAATTAATATTTTTTTAGAAATTGTATACAAGCTACAAAATTAGAATTACAGCATTTTCTAATTCTTTAAATTTTACTCAACCAAATGAACCAAATTCTCTTAATATTAAAAATCATAAATTATGGAATTATGCTGAGCAAATTAAATTACCATATTTATCACAGCAAGAAGTATAAATTTATTTAATATAAATATTTATTTTTTAATTATATAATTTTAATTACTAAATATATTTTTTATTGTATTTTGATAAATTTAGCAAGTTGCGATATCGCAGATTAATATTTAAAAAAAATTAAAATGATTATTAGTTAGGGTTAGGGTCCGAACTAATATTAATATTGGGTTAGAGGGTGCATATATATATGCAAATTTAAGCACTAAAAACTTTTAATTAGAAGCCCAAGACTAGTTTACTTAATAAAATTTCATGTTATTTAAAATTTTGAATTTTTTTGTTAATTTTCCTAATTTTCATTCATTTTGTTACACAAGATCCTGTGATATAATTGGCCAATCATATTAACCTGCGATATAGCAACCTGCGATATTTAACAACCTCCTTTTTATAAAAGAGAAATATATATTTTAAATCACTTTATAATATTCAACTTTTTGGAATTTGTGAGGATGCATTTCCAATACAGGTAAATATTTATATTTATTATAAACAAAATATTATTTGCAATTATTTATTTGTTTTTAATTTTTATTTTAGAGAAATTATTTAATAAAAGAAGCAGAAAGTATTGGAAAAAGTGCAAATGCAGTTATATCACTTGTTCATAACTATTTTACCCTCTATGAATTAGGAGAAAAAATTTAATTTTCATGCAGATAATTGTGCTGGACAAAATAAAAATAATGCAATGATCATATATTTGGCATGGAGAGTTGTATGTGGATTACATACTAAAATTACTTGTTCATTTATGGTAGTAGGACATACAAAATTTAGTCCTGATGGATTTTTTGGTCTTCTTAAATTAAAATTACGAAAATCAGAAGTTGATAATCCTAATGATTTAGTAAAAGTAGTAAAAAATTCAACCAATGGAGGTTTTAATCAAGCACAAACAATATTTGATAAAAACAAGAATCGAATAGTACATTTTTATAATTGGACAGAATTTTTATCAAAATTTTTTAAACCATCTCCTAATATTTTAAAATATCATAATTTTATATTACATAAAAATAATATAGGTAATGTAGAAGTTAAAATAGCAATTGATGAGACTAATCAAACTATAAATATTATGAAATCAAATACTAAAATTACAGGATTTCCTGAAGAAATTTTTCCTACAGGATTAACAGCTGAAAGACAATGGTACTTATATGAGCAAGTACTTCAACATATTAAAGATCCTCAAAAAAAAGATGAATATTGTCCACTACCAAATATTCCAAAACCAAAAAAAATAAATTATTTAATAAAGATTTAATTTATTAATTCATAAATTACTTATTTAAATTATACTTACTATATCAAAAATACATTACAAATTAATTATTTATTATATTTATACAATGTATTAAATTACATCACAAAATTAAAATATTCTATTTATAAATATACTATTAAACAAATAGATTTGATATGAAATCATGAAGAAATAAATCTCGGTGGTATTAGACCCGACACTCAAAGTCTCAAAAGAACATTTCATTGACCTGAAACTAAATTCTAAAAAAAATTATAATCCTGAAAATTACAGTCCAGTAAATACATAATTGCAAATGTAATAATCCTGTAATCTGCTGACCCAAATACAATAATTTTTAATGTAATATAAATGTTATACATCAATTAAAATTTGCACTACAGTATTAAAATAATAATAATGTCATTAATACCTAACCTTATCCTAACATAGTGTTTACCCTAACCCTAATGAAATTCTTGATGTATTTATAGGATTGTGATTCTTTTGGATTTTTTTTTTCCAATATTTAGTTTTCGGATTAATGAATTGTCAGAATATTGTTCTTTCGAGATTTCATGTGTCGAGATCTAGTGCCATCGGATTTTAAATGATTTTCGAAAAGAATCTATCAGTATTACAACATCATAATTCTATAGGCTCGCACTTTATACATAGTATTAGTAATGCCTATGAACGAACGTTGCCGCGTGAGTACCGTTACCATACTAAAAATAGATCAAAGAGATAATGAGAACAAAGATTCAGAATTACCTCAACGCCCCAGTTTTCAAAATTATCTATGAAAAAACCTAAACAGCAAAATAAAGTAGCACTTATCTATGTAGCTATAAAAGTCCCATTTCTCGTTCCAAGTCCCAGCATCAATTCGCATATTAACTAGAGATGGGCTTCATGCGTGCGCATGATTCCTTAATCGTGCATATTAGTGCGCATTTTATCCCATCTAAATTTTGTGTAGGTTTAGTCCAGGGAGCGTATTGTCAGGCGGAATTAAGGTTATGTCTTGAAATTTTCTGAAAAACAATGAATGAGCATAAAAGAAGAGCAAGAACGGGTAAAAATTTGATCACGTATCCGATATTTTCGAAGGGAAAATATAAATTCCACTTATTATTAAGCAGTTTTGAATTCTCTGTACAAGTCCAACCCGTTCTAACCAAGTACCTGAAGAATGAAATGTTAGTTCTTATCCCTATAAAAACTCGATACACGGGAATGCATGTAAAAATACGAATTTGTATGCGGGTAAGCACGGGTTTCATAATCACTGCACGGAAACTGCACGGAAACTGGTCATCCAAAAAATTTAATACACATTATCACACAAAATATTGAAATCCGTGCAATATCGTGCATAGTATTATAACCATTTATTGACGTGTATTAATCTTAATGATCAAATAATTTTCGTGCACTAACGTGACAATCGTTAAGATTCTTAACGATCGTAAATTTCGTGCACTAACGTGCACAATCGTTAAGATTCTTAACGATCATAATTTTCGTGCACTGACATGCATAATCATTAAGATTCTTAACGATCATAATCATAATTTTCGTGCTTTGACGTGCACAATCGTTAAGATTCTTAACGAAAGTTTCAGTTCACTGACGTAACGATCATACAATCGTTAAGGTTCTTAACGATCATTTCTGTACAAAATGTATGATCATCACAATCGTTAAGACTCCTTAACGATCATAATTTCAGTGCATTAATATCGTGATCGTCACAATCGTTAAGATCTTAACGATCATAATTTTTGTGCATGATATCACAATTGTCACAATTGTTAAGATCCTTAACGATCATAATTTGTACTAACATGATGATCATTAAGATCTTTAACGATCATAATTCCGTGCATGATCGTTAAGATTCTTAATGATTATAAATTCCGTGCATTGACGCGCACAAAAACATTTATTTTGTTGTTTTTTTTTTGTTTTTTTTTTGCACTTATCAATAATTATTTCCGTGCATTGACGCGCACAAATTACATTTGATTTGTAAGCAAATAAATATAGCTTTTTTTTTTTTTTGTTTACTCTTATCATTTTTATCATCTTATATTATTTTATAATGTTTTTTTTTTACAACTCATTAATTTTTATATAATTTTTTTTAGTTATTGTCATTGTTTAAACCATCCTTTAGAGTTATTTCCTTGGAAGCTACTCTTTTGGAATCACTATCATTTTTGGTGGTATCGCAGCTTTATTTTTTTTTACTATGATTTTTTTCTTTTATTTTTTATCTCTCTGTATATTATTGCATTTTAGCCTCTCCCTTGAGTTACTGCCATTGGAGTTGCCACAATCGGAGTTGTCCCTATTGGAGTTATTTCTAGAGTAGTCATTTCGATTTTTTTTTTAAACCTTTCATTTTGGTACTATTACTTTGTTTTTTTACGATATTATTAGTTGCTGGGTTATTTTTAAAGTCGGTAGTTTTAGTAATTAGAAGTATTTTCTTATTCGCATGTAAATTATTAAATTAAACTATTTGTATTATAAAATTTAATTAATAAAATAATTAAATAAATTAAGTTATTTAATAAAATACAAAATTTAGTTAATAAAACTTATAAAATTTAGTTAATAAAATATAGTTAATAAAATAATGCATATACGATATATGTTATTATGTATATATGTATGGACATATGCTATTATATGTTACCTGCACGTAAATATGCACGAGACAATGCACGAGAAAACACATAAAATTGCACGTAAGTACGTGCAGCGTTGCACGGAATCCGCGCCCTTTTGCGTGCCATGAACTTGCTTTCCCGTGCATTGTCCCGTGTATATTTACGTGCAGGTTTGTGTGGTCACGTATTCAAACTTTTCCGTGTATTTCAGTATTATTCCGTGCTGTAATTTCTCATAGGGTATTGGGAAGAAAATAAACAAACACAAACCAAAATATAGATACTTCACATAAAATATTTATCAATTCACCATTCAGATTCAGCATGGTTACGAAGCCCAACTACAGAAAAAAGTATCAGTTAAAAGAAATATTACAATATTTATCATCAGATCGCTCAATATTCTAGTAAAGCTCACTCCAGAGAAAAAAATTGTTAGTTTCTATTGAGAATAGTAGAAATCAAACAGAGATAAAAGAGAACGATAATGATACTTATCTTTAGATCGGTCCTTATTTTTTTATTCAAGTCCAAACTCCATTTCGTGCTTTATCTAAAAAAATATATTGGTTCTTCCTAAGAAGGGAAAATTTTGAAATAAAATGGGAAACTTGAATATATAATTAGACTAATTCTCATTTTATCATCCAATTCCGATGCTTTAACGAAGTCTAACCTAAAATGCCGGTGAAATAAAATTGGTGGCGAAATGATTTCATCAGTATTGGTAATGTTGAATTGAATTATTTCTCCATCACTAGTCTAACCTATAGAAAGAAGTAATTATTCTTATTGCTGAGAAAAATCAAAAAGTACTTATCATAGTTTTTCATTCCAAAGTTCTAACAAGTCTGATCTACGAAAAAAAAGTTGAGGAATCAAATATAGAAGGCCCAGTGTTCTAACGAAACACGACCTATGAGAGTAAAATGTAAATTTTTTAAGCAGAGTAAAAAATCAAGCACAATACACAAAACAATAGCTCGTCACTGTTCCTTTAGCACTGGAACTAATGACTACTCTCGCTACAGTATAAAGGTGTACGTACGATTATCAGTTATCAATTAGCTGTTAGGCATTCCTATTTTTAGTAATGTGATTAAAGTATTCTATTTTTAGGTTACAGATTGTTGATTTGTTTACACGTGATCAAATTTTACAACGTGATTATCTTAAAATTATATATATTTGAGTTTCCGCCCTTTCTACTGCAAGGACTCCATGTATAAAAATGACTTTTAATCCACTCAATAAATAGAGATTTCCGATATGAACTAATTAACATAGGAAATAGGCAGTGTTGGCCGAAGAGACCTATCCGTGAGTATTTAGATTAGAAATCTCCCCGTATATTATTTATTTATATTAATGGGGAGTTTACAAATAAGGACCCAAAAATGAAAACTATCATAAATAAGGGCCCAAAATCAAAATTATTACATATAGAGCCCAAAAATTCGAAATTATAACAAGGGCCTATCTGGTCTCCGAGTAGGGTGTCCAGGATTATGCGAAAGCATAATATGCGCATAATTTACCAAATTTTCGCATCGCATATGCTTCGCATAATTCGACAAAAAAAAAAGCACTCGGATCACGTGACTGAAATATGATTGGTTGTTGGGAGACGTTAACTTCATTTGGCAATATTCGGCAATACTTAAATTTGTAATTTGGGCGGGTGGCAGAAAGTAAATTCCGAAAATTTCCGATGTAGAAAAATGAATGAACCTAAACCTAAATTACGACATAGTGCAAGTGTCCGAAAAATTCCGAAGAATAGAACTAATTGCATATAGCGTACAATAAAAAAAATCGCATAATCGATCGCATAATTTTAAATTTATTTCGCATCCATCGCATAATCAACCTCAGTTTGCCCGCATAATTTACCTCATCGCATCGCATAATCCTGGACACCCTATCTCCGAGCCAAGTGCATGTCACGTGACTTGCGCTTATTCGTTTTCACTTGAGATCGACTGGTCATATAAATTTAGGTCACATGACTTGTACAACGCTGTGGAACAATCAAATTCTGAATTAGGATAACTTGAACCAAATTCTGGTTCATGTAAGCCTGAAATGGGTTCACTTGAATAAATTCTGGCAATTGAACCCGAAGTAAGAGCTGAAATGGGTTACGAACCAGAATTTGTTCAACTCGAAATTTGATTGGTCACATCGTTGCACTAGTCACGTGACCTAAATTTGTGTGACCAGTCGATCTCCGATCGGTGGGCAGCACTAAATGTTGGTTCAGCTTTGATCGTAAACAAATTATTAGGGATACCGTAGTACTTAGTAATTGGTATAAGGTCATAGGATTAAACGAAATGAATCACGTTGTCAAATGATGCAAGTTATTTATTATGTATTGAATTTGTAGTACAGTTAAAGTTTCGGGCGAAATTGTTTTTCAAATTCCGTAATATTTCGGATTTTGTAGGGTGATCTGAAATAAAAATCCGAATTTCCAAAATTGAGACGAAAATCCGATATAAATCCGATATTCCGATATAAGTCCGATACTCTGATTGGTGAAATATGGATATAAATTATCGATTTCATTCTAACGCTAATGAGTTATTAACGGCACACAGCAAGTTACGGTTACAGCTACGGTAAACTTATAATCCCAATGTGCCCTAAAAAAGGAAAAAAGTAGTTAAAGAATTAAAAACAAAACAATAAATATAAGAAAGAAACTGATACTTATGTTATGCCAGTTCCAGTTTTCTACACAGATTCAGTTCTGATGAAGTATAAGAAAAAACGCAAATCAAAAAAAAATTTTTTATTTTTCAGATACCAGTGATAAAGATTATCGATTTATCATGGCAAGGAAAAACCTGTCATCGGCTTTTAATTATATTTTGTACCAGACACAATTTCTAACAAATTAAACTGATTGTGCTCAGTACAAAATATAATTGCAAGCCCGATGACAAGTTTTCCCTTGGCGGCACTCATATACGAACGAATTTTAAAAACGATTAATTGAATAATTTAATGGTTTTTAATCGTTTATTAAAATCTTTACTCGTTTAACCATATAATATAAATAAACGATTAATTGCGGTTAAACGAATAATGGTTCCAATCCCTAGATAGACATGCAATTTAGATGAATTCTTATAGGTTAGGTTAAAATCAGAGAATACGGGTAAACCTGTTTCAATATTTGTGCCCGAAAATTGTTTAAAGACCTGTTTTTTTTGTATTTATTTTTCAGCTTTATCGAACATTCACATATTAGTTAAAATTAATTTTTGATTTGTTTTTATTTTAATAAAAATTGGTTTGATTTATATACGTATTATACAAATTACAATATATGCATATTATGCATATTAAAATCACATCATTCTAATGAAGTTTTTTTGAGAGGCTGCATAGAATTTCAAAAAATAAATCTTATCAGCCATGGTCTACCTCATAAGACAAGACAACTGAAGCAACCGATTAACAGTTAAGCACCTCATCTGACAATTAACATCTGAAGTGCCTCAGTTATCATCTGAGACAGAACTGATCTGGAGTATAGAATTAAGCATGAATATTGGACGTGCGTAACTGGTAATACAATAATGCATATACAAAAAAGCATTAAATACCTAAACAAATTAATAATTGTTTGTTAATTAGCAGAAGAAATAGCTTTATGACAACACTTGATAATGATATGAAGAAATAACCAAAATATTAAACAAAAAAATAAAAGAGAAAATAAATAAATGGATATAAGTAAAAGGCAGTATGAAATTTTATCTTTAATTTTTATTTATAATTTTATATACTTCATAATCACTGGCATTAAAAAAACTCATACTTTCTATCTTTTGTTACTTTCCATATAAGAAGGTTATATCCTCCGAGACTTTCATTGGTTGAATGAGTCTTCAATACAACAATAATTTTGCATTCGTTGTTACATTATTCATAGAAATCATCAACTTTAAACCCATTTATGGTAGCTTTAAAAATTAATTTATAACTAGAAAATGGCGTCGTTTGGGCTGGAGCCTTAATTCTTAGGCCTTATACATTAGAATTAGATTAATTTATATACAATTTAAATTTTATAAATTGCTATTATTTATAGGAGGTTGTTAAATATCGCAGATTGCTATATCGCAGGTTAATATGATTGGCCAATTATATCACAGGATCTTGTGTAACAAAATGAATAAAAATTAGGAAAATTAATAAAAAATTTCAAAATTTTAAATAACATGAAATTTTATTAAGTAAACTAGTCTTGGGCTTCTAATTAAAAGTTTTTAGTGCTTAAATTTGCATATATATATGCACCCTCTAACCCAATATTAATATTAGTTCGGACCCTAACCCTAACTAATAATCATTTTAATTTTTTTTAAATATTAATCTGCGATATCGCAACTTGCTAAATTTATCAAAATACTATTTATAAAATAGTATTTAAAGTTTTATAAATGGCAATTATTTGTAAAATTATATTTATAATAATTTTATAATTTTAGTAATTTCTTAACTTATAATAATTTATAAAGAAACTAATCTTTGTTCTTCCATTAATCTTTGCTGTAGACGTGCATGTTGTCCTAATTTTTGTAATCTTTCAAAGGTGAATACACTATCAAAAAGAAGATATCAAGAGTGCGAGCTCTTGATACACCTACAAATGTAAAGCCGAGTGCAAATTCTCTATTTCCAAGGTCTATTACAGCTTGTGGTAATGTTAACCTTGTGACTTGCGTATTGCATTTTTTATTGCATTTTTTATAGTCACTTGTTCAGGTGTATAAGTTCTTTTTTGTTTTGCATTTTAATCGAATAAAAAAAGAACGTAACAAAGTCGTCTTTCATTTATTAAAATACTTGCCTATGACACAATGACGTATTTATATTTTCTAATTGATAAACTATTTATTAATTTATTTTTTACAATACGATGATGTATTTAATTCTTACTTTCTAATTGACTAATTATTCTTTTATTAAAAGTCAGTTTATATATTATATTAAATGTCAGCTATTATATTTAAACCAAGAATCAGGTATCCAGACGTTGATCCTAATTTAAGCTCAATTTTGGTTATTGAACCTAAAATTTGGTTCAAGCGGGAGCCGGACATTTCTAAAAAATTCAGTACAGTAATTGAAAGGCTTTCACCTCGTTTCCCTCAGCTCCAGCCAATCATATTGATTGTTCTATATATTATAAGAAGTTTCGACATGATTAACCCATGAAGATATCTTTGCTTGATATTCTGTAGTGATAAGATATTTTAGCTAAATCTGCAAGAGAATCTTCATAACCATCTTGTATGTAATATGCTTGTTTTCGAAAATTTAGAGTGTTTGCATTATTTGGTACAAATTCTACTGATTTATTCAAATCTTCAAGAGATTTTTCATAGTTCTTTAACTTATAGTGCGTTTTTGCTCGAGATCTTAGTGCAAATATGTTATTATTATATGAACCAAAATTATAATGAAAAAAAATTGATCTAATTTGACCAGGGAAGCCAAGTAATCTTCACTCAAAGTTTGATGCCTTTAAAAAATAAGCTGTGGCTAAATTTTTCTTTACCTTTTAATGAATATTTCTCAACACTAGCTATTTAAATTCGGTCAACTTTTTTTTAATTCTATGAAACTAAAAAATTAAAATAAAAAAATTTTCTTCAAATTTGATTGTTGGTTGTCAAGAAATTGTCATTTAGTTCAAAGATAAAAAATTTACCGATTTATATTTAAAGTTTTTTTTTAATCTTTTCGTGATGATTTCTCAACAACTACTGAACCAAATTCAATAATTTTTTTTTATTTAACACCACTATAATATAATTATAATAAATATTTTTTACCGAATTGAAATGAGTAGTTATTGCGAAATCATTGCCAGAAGGTTTAAAAACTTTCGAATCTATTAATAGGATCAATTTTGTTTATTACATCGATATACCATACCGGTAATCGGTAGGTACAAAATCACGTGAACGGTATGTGTCCGGTGTTATGCTTAAATTTTCTATTTATTTCTTTTTTTATTTTATTTTTATTATGTATTTCTTATTTGGGATAAGATTATTGTGGCGTATTTGGGGGTTGAAACCCCAAGCGAGGGATTGTAACTCCAAGCAAGGAATTAAAACCCCAAGAGAGAGATTAAAACCCCAGTATTAATAAAAGATATAAATAGGTTAGATTTTATCTGGAAATGGATTATCACTCGCAGTAGTGTGCATTATTATTTGCAGACACACTCGGGTGAAATTCTATTGTTAAAAATCTTATTTGTACTTTCGCTCTTGAGAAAAGATAATAAAGTGAAACTCTTTAACCTACAATTAGAAAGTTTTATACTGTACTTAATGTTTCGGGCAAAACCAAACTATTTTGCCAAATCTGAATCCGAAATAGGGGCGATATTAGTTTCGCCCGGCATTCAAATTTCCGAAATGTCTGATAATTCTGAAATGTCTGCCAAAATCTGTAACAGCCCAAAGTTTATATCCAATCCGAAATGTTTGAAACTAAATATTCCCAAAATTCTGGATCAGAATTCATCAAAACCTGATTGGCTAGACTGGAACTTCATAAAATTTATTACTTTATTACTTCAATCGTTACTGATCATATTTCGTTGTAATATTAGAGTTAGAATTAGAAGCTAGAATAGAGATAAGACATAAAAATTGTTTTATAAGCAAAATTTTGAGATAGAATCAAATTTTAATAGTTTGCTTTTAATATTTTTATAAAATTCAAATTAAAGCAAATTCAAATATACCGGTAGGCGCTTAATAACGCACATCTGCGCGTTATTTCAGAACAGTGTATGCACGATAATTTGAATTATTATCCCAATTTTGAAGTAAAAAGTTACAACTACTAAAAAATTTCGTCTATTGGGCGCGTTATTTAGAGACGTGCATGGACGCTATTTTGAGTCAAGTATGCGATTTTCAAAAAAATATAATTTTCGAAATAACTTCAAAATAACTACTAAACCTCTTAGAATAATAGCATTGAATTTACATTTGTATATTATATTATAAATCTGATGTGGAAAATTTTTTGTACTTGTATAAATTAAATGAATAACCTTTAGAAAATTATTTAAAAAAAACAACGTCTGATAAAAGTTCTATAACATAATGTCTTTGAAAAATATTTATAGTTCTTTCTGAACATCGTCCATAACTAATGTAGATGTATTGATCCCAAATCTGGTCATTACAAAGATTGTAAAACCAGTGCTTAAAATATCAGCATAAATATGTGTTTTTAAATTTAAATAATTGTATTATTTGGTATAAACCAATTGCCGCGAGTTGTAATATATCAATTGTGAATAAAATTATTTGGTATTTGATCTTCTTTTATATTCTTTTTATCATTCATCATTTGAAAAGATAAAAAAGATAATAATAAAATATGGACTCTGTAGTAATATAATAGAGTCGAAAATTATGTACAATTATCTCTCGTATATTCAATGCTATAAGTATTCTGATAATTAGGATTGCAATATGAACCTACGCAATTTGCGGTATCAAAAATATTGACAGCTGTTAAAAGAATTAACTCTAAAATGCGTGCACTAATAATTATTCTGTGAAAAATTTTAAATTTACATGTTTTATAGAAGTAACAAACAGATTTACACTGTAAATATGCAAGATGTATCAAAACTGCTTTGGCTATCAAATAAAAAACTGTTCTGATGTCTCTGCAATATAGCATGATATCACATAATACCCATCTGAACAAAAACTTAGACAATTAGGTCTTGCTATGTAAAACCAATTTGAAAATTTTGAACCAAAAATGTCTGGATCTGAACAATGTTCAGATGCCACTATCATTAAAGGTGCAGCAAATTCAACAATAAGAGCTGATATATTTATGAGACAAAAGAGCCACATTTTTTTTCTTATACTATTAGTTGTGTCTATTATTAAAATTCAAAAGAATGATTCAAATGTAAGAATAAGGGCTGCACCAACGAATAATGCTGAGGTAATGTTAAATTGTGCTAATTCCATAGGATTAGTTATAATGTTTATATAGTGATTAGAAAATTAGCAAGTGATAATAAAGATAAAAATCAGCAAGTAATAATCAACAAGCGAAAATAGAGCTGAATGAATACAATGAGCAAATTTATACTTTTTCTATATTAATAAATTGAACAATACTGTTAATATGAATATAGTTATTATTCTACATACGAACGCGCTAGTAACTGACGGAAATTGTTCTCCAGTGTCAATTACACAAAATTAAAAGTTTTGCTACAATTTTAATTAAATTAAGCTAGTGAAACTGATGACTATCTAAAATCTGATTGGCTATTATAGTAAACAGCCAATCAGATTTAAGATAATCACTAATTTCACCAGCTTATTTAGTTTCACCAACAACTCTAGTACGTACGTACATAGAACTGTATGCACAATACAACTTGAACACAGCACTGCAGTACTCAGTTGCAGAAACAGTGGAACAATTTTATAACAATGTGTAAATGAATATTTTAAAGTAAATAGATTAGTTCCGGAATTTATTATATGTAAAAATTAATCTTTTTTAAGTTAATAATTTCTATAATAAATAAATTAATTCTGGAATTCATTTTAAATTTCTTTATAATTTCTTATTACATATTAATCTTTTTTAAGTTTCTTTAATAATTTCTATTATAAGGACTGCATTAATGATCCAACTTTAAATTTCTTTGATACAATAATTTCCAATTATGAAAACTGCAGTATATTACAAAATCAATTTTTTAAAAAGTATGATACAACAAAAATTTGCAGGAAATCAGAGAAGCTTTGCAATGTATTGCTGGTTATTGCAGTTTACAATATGATTTCTGATTTCCGAATCTTTAACATTATTTTTAATGATGTATGTACAGTATATCAACTTAAATTATATTATAACTTCTTAAACTTTTGTAACTGTGAAAAAAATAGGTATAAAAAAAAAATCATATTATCCTTCAAAGGGTTTACATTTCAAATTACAAATATATACGCACCACCAAACTACAAGGAGTTTCTAATGCAACTTTGCATGGCCAAATTAAGGTTCTTTATCTCAAATATATATAATATAAAATATTTGGGCGGTCAAAAGTAGAAACCAAGAAAATTGTTTCTAAGTAAATTTTTTTTAGACTTTAGATTAAAATATTTTAACAACTATTATACCAAACTTGATAAAATTTTTTTATTTTAATTTTATATAGTTATAGAATTAAAATAAAAAAATTTATTAGATTTGGTTTAATAGTTGTCAAGATACTTTAATTTAAAGTTTTAAAAAAACTTATTAAAAACAATTTATTTGGTTTCTACTTTTGGTTGCCCATTTATTCATATTATATATTATATTATTTATTTATTTATTAATATATTTCTTATTATATATTTGTATATTAAAATTTTATTATTTATATGATTTATTAAATAATAATCAATATATTATAAATGGCAATTACTATTTGTACACTAGTGTATAAACATGGGCACATATGATAACTTAACACAGGTACATATGATAACTTTAAAGTATTGCTTATGAAACCACTCTTCGGGCTCTAACAAAAAAAATTTCTTGCAAAATATTATATAAACTATAACCCCTTCCAATCCCAAAGCTGATCCTAGAGAACAGGACAGGTCAGGTTTAACCCAAAATTTTGTGGGTTAGGTTCAAATTATTGGCCTATTATAAATCAGGTCTGGTTCAGACTGGGCCTATAAAAGTATCGGGTCGGGTTCGGGCTCTGTTCATTGACCCGTAAAGCCCGATCAAACCAGATATAATTTTAAACAAATCTTACCCAGGAATTATAATTTGAGCAGAAATTGCTTGATGCTTACCCTAGCTTTGTCCAAAAAAATTTTGCGCCTTACATGCAATTTCAGATGCTAATCTCTGAATAAATTATGAATAAGGTAACTGCGCCAAAACTAGGAACAGAAAAGTATCTAATATTAAGTGGTTTAAAATTTTATGTTAAAATTATATTAGTCAAATTGTTACCATATAATTTGGTCATATCGACTGTAATTTCTAAAATACTTATTTTGAAAACCATTCCGTACGATCTGCAATTGGATATATTATGCATTTTATGCTCTTAATTATGAATTTGATCACCAGTAAAAGGCAGAAAAAACCCGAATTTATGACCATCACTGACCTTTTATGCGCCTTGAAGGATAATCAGATTTACTCCTATAACTATTAAGCTCCTATTTTTAGCATTAAAATAAATTGGTAGTTCGAAATAAATTAAGAACGTACCAGTAAGTTGTAACTTATTTTTATATGAAAAAATGATGTAAAAATGTACAAACACTCGTGATGGGTAGTAATTTATTATAAGAATATACGAGGTTAATTTTAAGGTTTAAACAGCGATAAATAAATTTAAAAATTTTAAATTGGGTTTTTTTACTTTTTTAATTAAAATGATTATATAGATATACATACTTATAGCTGTATAGTACAGGACTCATAATTCTCAAAATTTGTGCACATGCTATTACTATTCTAATAACAATAAACAGGTTTGAATACTTGTTAAGAGGTAGCTTTTATGTACAATAAACTAATAGTTTGGAGGTATTGATGCCATGAACAAAGTCACGGGCATCCATTTGTCACAAGACCATGACGCGGGCCTATGATGATGGGTAAGTATTAAGTATTGATAACAGGGGTGATGTTTTTAAGAGTTGGATAAGGAATAATGGATAGTTGAGTAAGTATGAGATCATAAGAGTGGTTATTTAAGAGAAGTAAAGACAGGAATTGTTCTACCTCTTTTGTCTTTGCTGCTAGCTCGACAAAAGTCTAGCTATGTCGTTAGTATCACATGGTCCAAAAAGTAATGCCTTCAAATTATGCATTAAAGCCTCAAACATGGGTTATTCTACCGCAATGACTTATATTGGTTTTTTGTTATCTAAACAGAATTGGAGTTGAAAAGGATGAAATAAGGCATTCGTTTGTTATCAAAAATCTGCTGATATGGGTAATATTCTTGGAACAAATAATGTTGGTCATTGTTATCGGTATGGAATTGGAGTTGAAAATGATGAACATAAACTGGTTGAAAAGGATGGACATAAGGCATTCTTTAATTATCAAAAATCTGCTAGTTTGGGGTGTAGATAGAATATAGATATTGCTCAATGCTATCGAAATGTGTTTGGAGTTGTAAGAGATATACAAACTGCTATTTATTGGTATCGAATAGTGAACAAATTGTAAAAGTTGCATATGCATGAGCATAAAAAAAAAAGATTTGGATTGCGAATTAAGAAAGATGCTGATTGAATGAGTTTCGGAATTATATATAAATAGGAAAGGTTGGTTTGCGACTATATGTCATGAGCTTTGGCATAATAAAGTAGAAAATTATAATAATTATGTTCCTCTCAAAATGCTTAATTTAAATGATCGTTTAGAATTCATTTAAGAACTAAAAATATTTTGTGGAATTAGAGGTGTATATCCAATTTTTAAAGGAAACAAGGACGAAATAAATGGTATTAGTAAAGGACAAGAATAACTTACAAGGGTGTTACAAGTTGTGTTAATAGTTTAGAGAATGATTCAGAAGAAGTCTAAACCATTTTAGAGGCGGTTTGAGTATAACCAAATTTGAAAAGTTTACGACCATGCTACGCCGATTGCACATCATTTCCAGGAGGGTAAACTTTTTTAATTACCAAATTAGTGCAACAATCCTATAAGTTTCGCATAAAGACAATAGCAATATGCAGGATCGAAAACAGTGATTATATCAATCATCTGAATTTCTCATCATCAATCACATAATTCTTACTTGCATGTACTGTACGTGCTCATAAATTGTCTGGATTTTCTCGCCTTCTATAAAATAATTCTCTTGCATGTACTGTATGTTGTAAAATAACGGGCATGGATGTTATTTAAAAATTGTGTTCTCTGAAATAGGCAAGTATGATTCAAAATAGCCCATGCATATCCAAAATGGCATGGCCTAAATTAAGGTTCCAACAAGTAATTAGATATAACTGTCATATCTTTGCCTCAAAATAACACCTATAATTGCTTATCTGGATTTTTTCATCTTCAATAACATAGTTCCTTGCACGTATCGTATTGTTGCGAAATACAGTTTAGAAATCGTGTCCCCTAAAAGTGGTAAGTATGGTTTCAAAATAGCCCATGTACATCTTAAAATCACATGCACCCTCTATTAAGGTTCTACCAAGTAATTATGTATAAAAGTATGTTAAGAGAAATATTATCTTTGTCTTAAAGTAACGCCCATGGGTGTACTCAGAATAATGTGCAAGTAGGCATTATTTCGCAACAATATAGTATGTACTTATGTATTACTCATCAATCTTCCGGATTTCTCATTTTAATAACACTTTCTTGCATGTACTTGTGTGCCCTTATTTCCTACTGTAATACATACCATAATAAGAAATTTTTGTATGTAGATTGCAAGACCTTCGTATCTTCAAAAAAAAAGACAAACAATCGCTAATAACTCAAAATTTAGTCTAAAAAATCGCCTCTTGTGTCTAACAAAACTTTTTCTTGCAAATTTTAGCATAAATATCTATTTTTCATAACTCTAAAGTTAAAGCAAAATTTCAGAAAATGGAATTTCTAGATTTATTATAGTGAGAAATGAATAAATCTGCGTGTACTTCACATGCTCATCAATTGTCTGGATTTTCTCAGATATTGTTGTCTTGCATGTACCATATTGTTGCGAAATAATGGTTTAGAAAATTGTGTCCCCTAAATGGCATGTATGGTTTCAAAATAGCCTATGCACGTACCAAATTGCATGCACCTTCTATTAGGGTTCCAACAAGTAATTAGATATACAGGCTTGTTAGGAGAAATTTCATCTTTGTCTCAAAGCAACGCCCATGGGCATACTCTAAATAACTCAAAATAATGCACATATGGGCGTTATTTTGTGACAATACAGTACGTACATATGTATTACTCATAAATCTTTTGGAATTTTTCATCTTTAATATCATAGTTCTTTTTTGCATATACTGCACGTGCTTATCAATTGTCTGATTTTTTCTCACCTTTAATAAGATAATGCTCTTGCATATTCGTATTGTCACGAAATAATGGTTTAGAAAATCGTGTTCTCTAAATGGCATGTATGGGTTCAAAATAGTCTTTGTGCGTCCCAATTAGCATGTGCCCTCTATTAGAGTTCCAACAAGTAATTAAATATAACAGGCATGCTAGGAGAAATATATTTTGTCTCAAAGTAATGCCCATGGGCGTACACTAAACAATTCATCTTTAGTCAAATTTTTCTTTCTTGCATGTGCATATAACATTCGCAATTTGATTTTACCTTAACTCATATAAAATTAATATAAAAGGATATCGGTTTCTAGTAGTCTTTTTTTCTTTTTTTTTAGAAAACAAAAATAAGCTACAGAATTATTCACCATATATTTGTAACTGATATATGTAAGAATTGAGCACTTTGTGATATAATTATTTAAATATTTTATTTAGCTACAATAAAAAATAGATTTAATCGAAGATACAAGTATAGATTTAGGTGACGAAGCAAATTCGAATCTAATTGGTAGTGAAGATGAAAGTCTAGAAGTAACTGAAATAACTGAAGTAACCAACGAAGCCTCTGATACCAATAAATGTAAAGGTGTTAAACCTCTACTATGGGTCTTTGAAGAAGTTATTTTATAAAGGATGACAAACAAAGTAAGAATGCAAATAATAAGAACAGTTTTTTTTAGGTTTGTTTTTTTTTAATAAAGTTAAATTATTAGAGGATCGTGTTAAATGCGTATATTGTAAAACTTCCTTCAAATATAATAGTATTACCAGTACCTTGATTGTCACTTAAAAAATTCAAAATGGAATAAATATCTCCAAACTCAATCACAGCAAAAGTTACAATTTTCTCGTTCTACATCTGGTGTTGTTGTTTATAAATTCTCTCAGGAAAGAAGTTAACAAGACTTAGTAGAAATGATTATAATGCATGAGTATCCATTCCATATGGTTGAGCATGAAGGATTCTTAAAATTTGCTAACAATCTATAGCCACAGTTTAGGGTAATGAGTGAAAGGACAATTGTAAAAAATATGTTGCAAATCTTGAAGTAAAAATACATATGAAAATACAAGAATCTCCTGGAAATTTAAGCTTCACAACAGATCTCTGGACATCGAACCAAAATATTGGTTATATGGCTATTACCTGTATAGTATATTTTACTTTTTAGCATGTGTTTGCATTTCCAGTATTTAATTGCTTTATCTCTATTAGGCCATTTTCTTGATATGAATTGGAATATCCAAAAATTAATCTTGGCATTTAAATTAGTACTCGCACCACACACTGGAGTTACTATCAGCAATACGTTCCTTAAATGCCTTGATGATTGGAATATTGCTTCTAGAGTAAGTATCATAATGCACTAACTAAAGAAATCTAGATAAAGTCTGTCCCAAGTGCATGCACTTGGGAGGTTTTACTATATATATTTCGCATCTATAGCATATTTACCAATTTTTTATTTGTGTGTTAAACATTTATTATTCTATAGATGCTAGCAATTACAATGGACAATGCAGCAAATAATGATGCAGCAATGATTAATATAAAGTGCAAGCTAAGTGAACAAAGTATGCTTCTTGCAAATAGAAATTTGTTGCATCAATGCTGTTGCACATATATATTAAATCTCATAGTTAACGATGGAATCAAAATGGTTAAGGATACTGTAGATATGGTAAGTAAATTAAAAGTTTTATATAGTCAGAACCTCTAAATGCAAATTTATAGAACTAAACTTCTGATAATGAATATAAGAAAAATTGCATTTATGGAAGACAAAAATATATTTAATAAAATTTATTTTAGAATATTCTTGCATTTAAAGAAGTTGCATTTAAGCATTTAACTGTATTTTCAGTAGTATTTTATATAATAAAGTCAATTCTTTTTAAACTGAACTAGTAATTACACTTGTACTGGTCAAAAATTTGACTATTATTAAAAGTTATTCTCATTTTAATAATTCGAATTTAATAAATAATTTTAAAACTTCTGTAACAATTAAGTAGACATTAGGGTCTAAGCTTTTAAAAATTTAAGATTATAATGTCTACAAGATAAGATGAAAAGGAGGTATTATATTTTTGAAATTGGCTTAATTAGACAATTCAATATTTGGTATTGCTATTTATATAGATATTACAGATAAAATGTTAAGCACTTAAGTAGTATTTAAAGTCTGCTAAGAGATATTATAGTGGGCAATATAATATTGGAGTTTGTTACTGTTGCAGCCCTTATTGACTATGGATACAACTAACACACTTGACACAATGTGAGAATAAGGTTTTGATGACCTTTGTTAGTATTTTATTTATTCAAAATCAAAAAGGTAACCTTTATTTTCTTATGTTCCTTATATACATATATTGAATTTGGCTTTAAATTAAGAGTACTGCTATTTACACCATGGTTTTTGCTATTTGCACCATGGATTTCGTGTAATGGTAGATCATCAATCAACCTTTTCTATTTACACCATGGTAATATAAGTTGCACCAATAAAAACTCGCCTTTTTTTGTAGATTAATAGTTATTTCGCGCCGTTAATGTCATGTAATATTACACAAGTCTTGTTTTGGTAATCTAGTAGACCTGCTAACCTAATTTTATAATGCGGGCCAACCCTAACCCTAATTTTATAATTCGGGCCAACCCTTACCCTAATTTTTTAAGGCTTTAAAAAATTAGGGTAAGGGTTGGCCCGCATTATAAAATTAGGGTTATGGTTAGCCCGCATTATAAAATTAGGTAGCAGGCCTACTAGATTAAGTAACCAAAACAAGACTTGTATAATGTTACACGATATTAATAGCGCGAATAACTATTAATCTACAAAAAAAGTGAGTTTTTATTGGTGCAATATGAATATAGCCCAAGGTTACACAAAATTGTAAAAATCTGGCCCGCCATTATGTTAAGGCCTTAAAAAATTAGAGTAAGGGTTTGCCTGCATTATAAATTTAGGGTTAGGGTTGGCCCGCATTAGATTAGGCTACCAAAAGAAGATTTGTGTAACGTTACACGACATTAACAGCGCCATTAACTGTTAATCTACAAAAAAAGGCAAGTTTTTATAGGTGCAACTTATATTACCATAGTGTAAATAGAAAATGTTGATTGATGATCTACTGTTACACAAAATCCATGGTGCAAATAGCAAAAACCATGGTGTAAATAGCAGTACCCTAAATTAATTATATCATAATTTTGTTTCATATAGATTTGTAATTATATAATAATTTATAAATGGTACTTGACTTTACATATTTTTTATGCGCCTTAACTAATTATTATGATATTGTTACTAGGAAAGGGTCAGATTAGAAGGCCAGATTTAGTCAGTGATAGTGAACAAGAGAAGGAATACGTAAGGTCATGTTATAAATATACTCAAAAGGGATTCAAGAGAAATGATACAAAAATAAATGAAAACTAAGAGATACGACATAATAACATTCATTAAAGAAACTTTATTACAAAGGAGGAATCATTAAGACAATATCTAATATTATCTAATACCTAATATGATTTATTATATATAAAGAGACAGAATCTCCTAATCTTTAATCTAATGACATAATCTAAATCTGATCAAATTCATTAATGATCTATGATATGTACATGAAGAGCAAACACATCGTAATTATATACATGTTTCGACATATATAATTAATTAAGCTACACAATTGCTAGTTTAACTTCTTTCCATTTTACACAATTAATTCGTCCTTGAGATATGCACAAATGCATCTCTAATTACATGCTAATATTCTTTTACACCTATAAACTTAATTGTACTATTCTTGTGTGTGAGGGGCGAGATGATAATATTTAAATGCTTTATATTCGTTTGTCCCTGAACGAAGTAATAATAATTCATATATAATTGTTCTGTGTACAAGAGATAGGGCGAAAGTAAGACTGTTGTGATGCGTCGAATGTCCATATTACTAAGAATATCTAAATAAGAATTTGAGCAACATGTCTTACAGAGGTACCATTTAGATATTTAAGGATAATCGAATATAACAATGATCGATCAAATAAAGCAGGGCAGAATAAAGAAATGCTGTAATTTTAAGGCGCAGAAATATTATTATAGTAACACCGTGATTCAATTGATAGTGCATGTGATCATAAAACCAGATATAGGTATTCAATTTTTTTTTTTTATTTATGATTTTATTGTAATTATTTTTTTCTTTTGAAGCTTTCAATACTATCTTCTTTAATTCAGGATTCTTGTACTATGACCCCACATACAATGTATCTTGAGCATCAATTTTGCTAACCGACCTTGGTCGTGACAGTTATAAAAAGGGCATAATACTACTCAGGATAAAAAAAATAAAAAAAATAAAATGTTCAAATTGAAAGGTGATTCAAGCAAATAATACAATGCTAATTGTCATGAACATAGAGATAACATCAGTGCATCAGCACATTTTAGATGAAAAAGCAGCATTTGAAAGTAATAATTCTTATAGATAATATAATCTTAAAAATGAGCATAAATATAGTATAGGCACAGTAGAGAATTAAAGAAATATTCAACAATAAATCTAAGAAACTAGCAAAAAATATAAGATTTTGTTTAACAAAATCATCCTTCAGGACATAGTCCCAAAGGATGATTTTGTAGCAAATGATCTTAATGAGTATAATGACTATGTCATGTTTAGTTCAGTTTAAAGAAAGTTAATTGTACTTACATAGTTGATGTTATAGATCTGAGAATGTGTAAAGTGGGTTTATAGCAGGACTCGAAGAACTCTGATACAACTCAGATCTGAGTTTTATGATTTTAGCAGTATTTTAGCCAAATAGATATATAAAATAGAGCAAAATTTGAAATTTTACTATATAAAAATGCAATGTTCGATGAATTTCTATGCAAAATTTCTTTGTTTAGAATCATCTGAGTTGTATCTGAGTTCTTCAGGGTCCTTTCATAGCTTACAACGTCAACAGCAAAACTTTAAAGATTCTATTGTCAGGTGTTGTGATAATTTAGTTTCAAGCCAGTGGCCAGCACTAGATGTAGCCATCTACAGAATTCGATATATCTGATGTTAGAGTCTACCATTCTATACAGAAGTGTATTTGACCGTTTTGTGCTTCGTGATGTCAGTTTTGAGTCAGTAGAACCCTTGGACGAAGATTGGAAAAAGGCAGTGTGTCTCTGAAACCATTTTATGAAAATAAGTACAAATATTACCTTCTATTTGTATGCTTCACTATAAGTGCATATGATATTTGTGCGAAATAATGTTATTGGGCATTATTTCATGCAAATACAGTACTAACTAGTCTATACTTTAATGCAGCTACCAATACTATCTCAGGAACCAACTATTCTACGGCAAATATTTTTCTTCCACACTTGCTAAAAATTAGAAGGCACCTTGAATGAAGTAATACTATCTCAAATCCTTTTCTTGGTCCAATGATTAGGCCAATGCAATCAAAATTCAATAAATACTGGCCGAATATGGGAGATTTGTATTGCATTGTGTCAATATTAGATCCACGTTACAAGATGGCATTGTTGACTCAAATATATAAAGAAAACATGAATTTATCATGTACTGAAGCAGAGGATAAATTAGTATCAATTAAATTAAAGTAAGATACAATAGTTATATCCAAGAGAATTGTATATAGAAGAAAATTCTTATACCCAATTCTTATACCCAATTGCTTGGAATAAGACTAATTTATCTCCCAATAGTGCATGTATGGGGCGCTTTGCACCCATACGTGCTATTGGGAAACAATTACTCAGGTAAAATTGGTCTGTTATATAAAGAAAATTGTGCACTTATATTAGACAGTCTAAAAATTTGAAAAAAATCATTTATTAAATAAGGAATCTAATTCATACTCAAAGTGAAGTATTTAGCTAGTGCACAATCGTTATGAGTTTGATTTCATTGAAACGAAATATTTCTATTTGCTTGGAGCACTATTGTATATTGATTATTTTTATCTATTATATTAGAATAACTATAATCTATAATTCAACATATAAACAACATAATAACTACTCTTTCCCGTACATCTGTAAATCACTAAGTAAACAAACAATAGGTGAAAAAAGGGAAATTTCAACATAACAAAGGCGGCTGGAGTTCGTTTTTGGTGCTAAAATTAATTAACTAAACACTAAATACTAGTGGTAGCAACAAGAAGATGCTAAAGATTAAAAGAACAAGAAAGCTAGTACTTGACACAAGTTTGTTGCCGACTATGTCGGCAGCACAAGAAAATTTAGAGCTCATTCCTATAGAAGGAACAAGCATGAGCGTTCAGATGAATGAACAAATAGAGATCGATAACCAACAAGAAGTTCCTCAAAAGAAAGTAAAGATGGACTCAGATATGATAATAGAAACTTCACAAGATTATAAGAATCGTGATTTCGAAAAAACAAATAACATAGAAATTGGGGAATCGGTTGAGACTCTGACAAAAAATAATATGACGTCACAAACAGAGATCACCATAACAGATCATCAAATTATAAAAACAAATAATCAAAATGGGCTGATATTCTCACCCAACAATCCATATTTAGAATCAAAACAAAATAGAAATTCCCTTGACATGGAAGATCAAACAAACAAGCCACAAAAAGAATTTCTACAAAATGAATTGACCATTCTAGAAGATTTGAAGGATGATCACTCCATAAGAGAACAACCAATACAATTGAGCAAAGATAAGATGAAAACAGAATCAAATGCAACAATAAAAGAAGAGAAAACTCAAAAGACAAGTTATCAAAGAAGTTATAGTGAAGTAGTAACCGGGCACCAAAGTGAAAGGAGAACTAATGAGAGACAAGTTGATCATGGTTGGAAAAGTATCGTAAAGGAAAGAGTAATGGAGCTGAGATCAAACAAACAAAAAGAAAAATTTGACAAAATTGAATAGAGTTGTGATAAAATTGTAGAAGACTTTCAAAATATAGAACAACTGAAAAAATTAATATAACATAAAATAGAGACCAAAACTACGCAGTATTCTATACTGGAAGTGATTCGAAGGAAATTGGAGTTTAAAGATAAAGCATTTTTCAGAACCTTCACCAGACACAAACTATCGCAACTGCAACAGCAAAAGGAATTCACAATAATGTTAAACAAAGCAACAGAAAGATACAAGCAATTGCATGACATTTTACTAACAAACAAAACTAACCGAGATCAAATCTTCATAAACCTAAGAAGGAAAATAGCAATAGATTTTTTAAAAAATTTAAGAATGGATGAATTAAATGCAAATGAAATTACACAGTGGCTATTTTACCTGGGAGGATTTGCTAAAATAAGAATAGAGACTTCCTTCGAAAAATTGAGATCTGAAGTAAGAGGGGTACTGTCGGATCAATTAGTAGAACTACCAGAAAGACCAGAACTGATACCGGAGATGCTAATGAAATTATTGCCCTTCGATTTACTAATAATAAGAAGACAGGAAACTGGTCAAATAGTTAGAGCAATGAGACAGGTCCTCACATTCTCAGAATTACCTGAATCGTATTTTGCTGAGGAGTTAATCCCCCTTCCAGACAACCCATTTGAACTAGAAGAAGAATGGAGAAAGAACTTTCCCATAACAGAACCAATAGAGTTGCGACGTCTAGGAGAATACGTTTGTGAATTGAGAGAAAGATATAACTTCAAAGGTTACCAGATTTCTACTTTGACTTACCAGAAGAAAAACTGCCATTGCCATGTACTCCTTAATTATTGAATAAAGAAGTAGCCTATGCCTTTCCTTTTCTCCCAAGGATGCAGATGACTTCAAGAGGCATATAATGTTGTTAAGAGAACATTACATCTTCAAAAAACTATCTAATGACTATTTCAGGAATAAACCTAAATTACCAAACTTACCTACAAAAATCAAGACACAAGGCAAATACTCTTTCTCAATAAAAAACAAAAAAGAAGCGAACAGGTTTATCAGAGAAATTGAAAGTGAATATACCTTACCAAGGGTATTACCACTTAATTTTGTCAAAATTAATTACACAAATAAACCAGACCTTCCGTGGAATCTGAGACAAATCAAAGAAATGGTAGTTCAAGTACCAGTAACACAAATACCAGAATTAATGGAACTAGTAAGAAAACTTAACCCATATACCACTTCAGTTGAATTCCAGAGAATTGGCTGCAACTGATAAAGAGAGACTTAAGAGACAATGAAAGATCAAGAAAGCAAAAAATACCAGAAGAGTAGACGAAATAAAAGAAATAATTAAAACTGAAGAACCAGAGTTGACAATAGAAATACCAATAACACGATATAAAGACATCAAACAGACAGTTGACATACTAAAATCAAGGTTTGAGTTTGACAATATACTACAATACCTTTTACAACTACTGGAACTGACAACGCCAGAGTGGGACCTATTTGAATACTCTAATGTCTGATCACAACTGGTGACAAAGTTCTTTGTAATACAAATAGACAACAAGTAGAAGAATTGATCGTTGCAATACATAACGTACAAGGTTTAAATAACAGGTTAAAACTGCAAAAATGGCTAGAATACTGTAATTTAAAACAATGGAACATTGTAGCAATAGTTGAAACTAAACTAAAAAATGACAATGAACACACCCTATCAAACAAATTCTACAAAATATTCACATCAAATTTCATAAGGTTAAAAGAAACAGAAAGAGATTCATTGGGAGTTGCCCTTGCTATTAAGAAAGAAATCTGCTCATACATTCATAATATTAAAACTATAGAAGGTACAATGATAAGTATTAACTTCTTCATGCCAGGTAAGAATAGAATTAGGATTATAGCAGTATACGTGCCTACAAATAGCTGAGAAAAGAAAGAAGAGATAGAAAAAATAATAAAAAGCTGGATTGCAGAAGCTCGACAGAAAAATTGGCATATAATAATAATGGAAGACTTCAACACAAACTTGGAAAGAAGAAATAGTAAAAAATCTCTGTTAACTACAATGGCAGCTGCAGGGCTAAGTAGTTTGTTGAACTTCCATTCAATAAGCGCGCTTATATAGAGAAGAGGGAACAGAAATAGTCAAATAGACGATATTTGGCTAAGCACAGAAACGATCCTCGATTGGGAAATTCCAGAGTTAATCGACCCAGAAACAATAACAGATAGCAACCATGCTATAATAAGAACCAAATGGCATACAAAATTTAAATTGAAAAAACCAAGAAAGAAGAAAAGGAAACGGAAATTATATCAGTATGATAAAACTAGTCTGGAGGAATGGGAAGATTTTGGCTATGAAATCCGAAACAGAATGGACGAAGAATATATCAAAAAAAAGGAGATGGAATGGTCATTGGGTAAGAAATGGCACATATGGAGCAACATTATAAAAACAATAGTGGACAAGCATATCCAAAATATTTTAGTTGCACCAAAGCAATACCACACGCTAACATCAAAGAAACAAATCTACATAAAGACCTAACTGATATAAGTAGAAGCATCAGCAAATTTATAATAGCGTAATCTTACATAAGATCTTATGAACCGTAATATAAGCAAAATATTATGTAATATATTTCAAAATATTTTGAAATATCAAACTTTCGAAATATTATGAAAGTAATTTCGAAATATTTCGAAATATGTTATAATATATTTCGATCCTCTTTCAAAATATTTTAGGACTAGGAAACCAAGCAGGATCAGTAGATCTGTAACCTGGATCGCGCATTAGACAGACTTTTCGAAATAGTTCAAAATAGTTCAATTATATTCAAATTCTGTACTACAAGATCAGATTAGATCTTTTGTTTAATCTTCTATTTTGTTTTTTTCACTTTTTTTGTTTTTATTTCGTTTTTTATTTTCATTTCATTTTTTGTTTTCGGTTTGTTTTTTTTGTTTTCATTTGTTTTTTTCATTTTTTTTATTTATTTATTTTTTAATTTTTTTATTTTATTTTTATTTCGGCACTTTACAAGAAAAACAAAAAACTTTCGAAACCTTGCGCATGCCAACTACGACTTCTGAAACTCAAGAACACAACTGATTCTCCCCAGCAATTTCTAAATTTTCGGGAACGCTTCTTTAAAGAAATGGGCACAAGTTTTCGCAAGTTTTCGCACGTTTTTGCAAAAGAAATTATCCAAGTAGCGATCTATCCCAATGTGATTCAGTTAAAGTCTGCTGTAGATAAATACGTGCAGACAAATTATAAAGATCATGTAAGTTTTTGCAAGTTCTTGCAAGGTTTCGCTTTATTTATTTTTTCGTTTCGTGTTTTTTGTTTTTGTTTTTTTTGGCTTATTTTTAAAATTTTTTTTATTAATTTATTTTATTTCGGCGCTTTGCGAGAACAGACCCCTTACTTTCTGGCACTTTGCAAGAAAACCAACTCAGACTTTTTTGGCACTTCGCGACTTTTTTGGCATTTTGCAAGAACCTTTCGCAATTTCTGAATTTGCAAGAACATGAACTCTTACTTCAGAAAAATGAAGATATGGGATTCGTTTATGTTTTTTCATTTTTTTTTTACTTATTTTTTTAATTTTTAATTTATTTTATTTATTCCTGACTTCTTCGACACTTTGCGACTTTCCTGGCACTTTCTCTGGCCTTTGCAAGAATATTTAGAAAAGAGAGCGAAACGTCGTTATAGCCAAAAGTAAAGGGTGCCTCCAAAGCTTTGCTAGAATATAGTATATATCCGGATCAAAAAGAGATTAAAGAGGCGGTTGAAGAAGCGAAGATAATAGCTAACTATGGGGTGAACGAAAATAAGTGTATAGGGCTAGTTTTTTGTATATAGTAATAGAATTAGATGCGATGAAGTGCGAAAGTATTTAAAATAATATGTAATAATGTAATAATGTAAAAATAATACTGTAAAGAATATATAATAATTAAAATATAATATATAATAAAATATGTAATATTGTTTAAAAATTTTTAAATATAATTAAAATATAATAATAAATAAAAAATATAAAATTTTATAATAATTGCGAAACTGTGTGAAATATGCGAAAACCTGTAAAAAAGCGTGATTATGTACTAGATTTCTCTGACGATTTGCAAGAACACCAACACTTTTGAGAAATATATTTTTTTTATTTTTTTCACTTTGAAGTATTTAGAAAAAGAGAGTAAAACGAAGATTATAGCTCAAAACAAAAGTAGTAGCCAAAGTGAAGACAATAGAAAACAAAGAAGCGGAATGAAATGTATTATAAAAAATGATAGGTTTAAATACAATTCGATTAAATTCGAAGCTTGTAATTCTAATTTATTCGAAGTCATTCATTATTTAATAAAATATTTAATTTTGATGTTTAATATTTCTATAATATTCGCAACAATTCGAAATAATTCTCAATTAGTTGAATTTTCAAAGTTCATTACCATCTATATCTATATAATTTTAGTTATAATTATTTTATTTATTTTACAAACGTGCGAATATTTTAAAGATTATAATTTATTGGGCCAACGATTGACTTGCTAAGAAGGTAAAAATTTTGCCTTTTTTTGCTTCTAATAAACACCTTACATATTAATTACTTTAGTACTTATAAATATATTGAAAAACCCCGATTACATAAAAATTTAGAATAATGCATGTTCATGAAATTTTATATAAATGAACACGTTTGAAAAGTATTTCATTTATTCTAAATATAGTAATAAAAGGTTAAAAGAATAATAGTTTAATAAGGGCTAATATATTTAAGAAATTGCCGTATTGCGCATTGTTTTAATTTAATTCAAAGTGGTCAGGAGTTATTAAAGCTTATAATTTATTAGGTCAACAATTGAATGGCTAAAAAGGTAAAAAATTTTACTTAAATTCCTTACATATCAATTACTTTAGTTTATAAATATATTAAAAAACCCGTTTACATAAAAATCTAAGAATGCTTAATAGAATAATGCACAATGCGCATGTTCGTGAAATATTCTATAAATGTGCATTGTTTGATTTCAAGCGGATGAATTTATTTAAAAGTATTTCGCTTATCCTAAATATAGTAATAAAAGGTTATAGTTTGATAGGGGCTAATCCATTTAAGAAAGTCGCTATATTGCGCATTTTTTTAACATCAAATTTACTTTGAAGTAATCAGGAGTTATTAAAAACATTAAACGAGAATAGCGACATTTTTCTAATGTATTTAATATATTAAATAACTTTAAATTATATAAAAATGAGTTGAATTTTATTTATACAAAAATAATACTATATGGTATTATTTTTGTATTATCTATAACAATACTGGTTTAACGTAAATTATAAATCATAATACTGAAAGTTACATAAGTAATATATAAAAAATTGATTACTTTAGATAAAGCGAATATATTTAAATGCATTTGTAGTTAATAAGAAATAAATAAAGAACTTGATATATGTGAAATAATTTGAATACATTAGAACTATCTTGAAAATAGTTAAATAAATTCAATTTCCCTATCTTCCTCTTCGTAATTTTCCTATCAACTTCATTTGACACATTAAATTCTCTTTTCTATACTCATTCCTTATCTCATTTATTACATTTTTCTGATTAATCTTTAATATAACTAAAACCTTTCGCTATTTCATTTTTTATTATATACATATTATATACTCCCTTTTATTCCTCTCTTCCTTTTACCCTCTCACTCTTTCTCTCTCTTTTTTTTTTCTCTCTCAAATGTCTGCCCGAAAATTAGGAAAAGGTGAAAAAATGTCTACTAAAAGGCGTGAAGATTTCGTAAAAATGGCAGCTCAAAGGTGTGAAGATTTTTTAAGCATGATAGCTGATAGTTGCGTACCTATAAGATACTGAGGGGGCTGCTGTGCAGCCTACCGAAACTATTGGCTCAGGATCTCCAAGACCTTCCAATAGTTAAAATTTAATAATATAATTTTTTTTATTTCGTTAATTTCTATTTATAATATTTTTAAATTAATCTAATATTTAAAATAATTTAAGATCAAATTACTTTGGCCGAAATTAAGGATATGCTTATTGGGCTATCCAAAAAAGTTGATAGATTGGAGTAAAGATTTCAAAAATGGATAGTTGTATGTCAGAAGGTCTTAACCTTTCGAATGAAACAAAATTCATTAAAGTAATTATTATTTTTATCATTTATATAAAATGTTTATAATTAATTTAATCTAAGCTAATAATATTTTATTTTACAATAGCAAATTTGTGCAGCAAAAGCTAGATGGCTAATTGCAAACAATATTTACCCTACAGAGGAACAATTTAAGACTGAAACTGAGGAATACCTCTTAGAAAATGAAGCAGAATTCTACAAAGGAATAGATGATAGAGATTGGAATACATATTATGAAGATAAACTTGCAAAACCTGTAAATTTTTTATAAATTCGATTATATTCGCATTGTGTTAAATTATTGCATTTTCGTTTTTTTAAATATGTTTCTTAAAATATTAATGTATTTCAAACTAATTTGAACTGTTTTAAATTCATTCGCATGAGCGATGAAATAATTAAAAATAGAGTAAATAAAAACATAGTAAGTAATATATAATTAATTATATTTAAATTATTTAAATGTATGTAAAATAATTCTAATATATGTAAATTTAATTAAATAAGGATAAGTTAATAGCTGGCACTGCTTGTCTCCCCCTGCTACTAATGATGAGGATTCTTTAACGGAAGATGAACAAGTCGAAGCATCATCTAGTAAGTGGGGTCGAAAATATAAGAGGGCTCCCACTACATTCTGCACTACTAAAAAGGGCAAACAAGCAAAAGTTGAACAAAGCCCTGATTCTCCCTACCATTCACATATATCCGAATCATATCAAGAATATTCACAACAACTCGCACAAAGCCAAAATAATCCACATCCCACAAGCCAGAATAATCCGCCTGTACCTTCCTCATCTTCAAACCTCCTGCCTACACAATCTCATTCTGAAGATGCTGGTCATCACGAATAAAATAATAATTTTTTTTACTTTATATACATTTTTATATTTTTTATTTTATTATATAAATATATATATATTTTTTTTTATTTCTATTACGTTTTTATTTTATTTATATATATCTTATTTTTTATTTTATACATTTTTATATATTTTTATTTGTTATTTTTTTTATGTTATAGTTAATTTTATATTTATAATATTATTATTTTGATTTTTATTTAATATATTTTTTCATTTATCTTAATAAATACTTTAATTTTGTCAAAGTTTAATCAATTCGAATTAGTTCGAATTAGTTTAGTACTATGAATATCACAGCGATTTTATTCTAATATTTTATCGCATGAAAATATTTACTTTTATTAAGTTTTATGTCATATTTTCGAATTATTCTAAAATAATTTAAAATGTTTTTTAAAATATGTGTTTGAATTATTGTAAGATTATTCGAAAATGTGCGAAATATTTTGCATTATTTTTATTTTTAGCCCTTAAATTTTTATACTTAATATCGTCTTTTAAATAATTTAATATACTGAACTTTAAATTTACAGGTTTTTACTCTATAGAATTTTATATATATTTAATTAAT
>QKWP01000443.1:67762-102257 GCA_003550325.1 Gigaspora rosea
GCCTAAAAGAATATTCTAGAAAGAAATTTCAATTCGGAATTTTCTCTACTATATCTCACGTGTCATTCATTGTTTATTCCACAAGCACCGGAACTCACTCGTGACTTGGTTCCAATTAGGTAGGCGCATTCCCAAAATGGATGATGTAAACAATGTCGATCTTTTGTAGGGGGTAAGCCAGAATGCCCACTTTGTTGAAATTTCGCAAAGCCAAAGAGGCGGCAAAAAAGAGACCCAACTTGCAAAGAGCGTAGGAGTATATGCTTTGCTGAATAGTACAGTCGAACAAAAGAATGTTTCTACTATTGTTTCCACACCTTCTGACAAAAAACCCCAGAGTTGTTGCTCTACTACTTGTTCTATAGTAACAAAGTCTTCTACCCGGAGGGTCAAACCCATAAGGAGAAAGTTCTTTTTCATCTCTATTTCAGTTCTTCTCATATACGATCTGAAACCCTGTATCCAAGACGCTTCTAGTTAGAGTTTTTGTTATATACAAATATACTAACATCAAAGTTTTCATAGGTCGGCGTTAATGAAAAAGTTGGGACTGATGATCGTTGGAAAGAGTTGAATAATTATATAATTTATATACTATTTAATTACTTAATATGTTATTAATTTTAATATTTTTAAAAATAAGCAAATAAAAGAATGTTAGCTAGAATTATCAAAAACCAAGAAGAAATTCTTTCTGAACTTAATCATCTAAATGATCTTGAACAAAAATGGATAATAGCTTTGATATAACCAATGATAAAGCCTTTAAAGAAGTAATTTTTTAAATTTAAAATTATTTTTTAATAATATAAAAATCTTTTAAAGTTAATTTAATATTTTTAAATAACTTTTAATAACATTATTAATAGGATAAGATTAAAGGAGCAACAAAAGCTTTAATCAAAAAAGCGATTTATACAGAAAATTCTCAGATAAAGTCAGAGGCGGAAAAATATGTCCGAGAAAATTATGCAGAATATTTTGAAAGATTTATATTAAAAGATTGGAATATCTATTATGTTAATAATATTCATGGACCAGTAAACCATTTTTATTTAATTTATGTTTACTTTTTGTAATAAGTTCAAAATATTTTAAAATAATTCGAATTTATTCGAATTATTTTAAAATATTGCGAACCTATTCATTTTGATTTAAATAATTGAATTCTACTAAACTTTTGTTTTTTTAGCTTTGCAAAAAATTAGATCTTTGCGGGATACTTTGATGAACAAGATCAAAGAAACTTTATTTTCTGTGTATGGAAACCTTATTGAACCCATAAATAATAAAGCAAAACCTGATGAAGTTATAATGTGGAAGAAATCGACAAAAACAAATAAGTGTTATCAGAAGTTATTCAAAGAGTTGGAAGAAGATTCGGACAATACATATATGAATTGAATTTTGCATAAAATCTGGCCAAATGGCAAAGCTCTACCTGAAAAAATAGCATATGCTATAGCCGTCTGTCAGACCATGCTCAATCCAAAGAACAAAATTATAACAATGTCGGATCACGTCGTTAAAAAATTAATTGCAATAAATTTAGTAAGTATTTATTAATATATTTAAATTAATATAAATCAATTTGAATTGTTTCGAATTTTTTCAATACTATTTAGAATAAGTTAGAATATGGCAGACATTTTTCTATTTCAAGTTCTGAAGACGAAACAAGCAAAGAAGATAGAGATAAATCTGATGATAATGATTCAGAAAATGATAACACTGTATAAACCAATTTATTTAATTGATTGAAAAATTATTTTAAAATCTTCAAATAATATTTTCTAATTATATTAATATAATCTAATTAATTAGGAACAAGGAAGTGAATGTAAAAATAATTCAAACTATTCCGATAAGGTATAATATTTAAAAATAATACAAATTAATTTGAAATAATTTAATATTAATAAATTTATTTTAGGTGAATAAAAGACCAAGAATCGGTAAATAATATACGAATTTAAAAATTTAGCAATTTGGCACTTAAGCAAAATATTTCGAAAGGTTGCGATTTTACTTACCTAATTTTAAAAATTACTGAATTAGTGTATTTAGATCTGGAAGAAGTCCAAGAAGCTCCGGATGAAGATGTAGATAAAGAAAAGATACAGATAATTATGAGAAAAATACGGATAATAATGAGTAAAAGTTTTTTGTTTTGTTTATTTTTTTTTATATACGAATAATGCTGCGTTTTTTTTTATTTTTTATATTTCTTTAATAATATAGGATTATCAAAATTTTATTTTTTTATAAATAATAAAGTTATTATAAAATGCAGATTTTGTTTATTTGGATAAATTGTTTTTTGTTTATTGAATTTAGTATATTTCGAAATAATTTGAATTATTGCAATATATCGTAAAATATCACTATTTAAATATATTTATATATTATTACATAATTCGCATTGTTTCGATATAATTCTATAATTTGCGTACATTTCTAAATAAAATTGAAATAGTTTGATTTTTACGTTTTTCGTATAATTAATATAAAAGTTCGTTATTTCTGCCACTATTTACGTCAAAATATTGCGCAATGTTGCAATTTATTTCGAATTATTGCGATATAATTTTCGTAATATTGCGTAATTTATTACGTATGTATTTCGTAATATTGCATAATTTATTACACATGTATTTCATAATATTCTATAATTGAAAATTGTGAAATATTTCGCGTCGATTTATAAATCTTGCACAAGTTTTCGGGCCATAATAACTTACATAAGATTATGTTTATATATTTTGCTGATGAATTATAAGTTTATTAAATAAGGTGTAACTCCAAATAATATAGACGATGTCAAAGAGAAAATAGAGAACCAATTAACAGATATCAAAGAAAGAGTGACTCAACAACTATTAGAATTAGATCTGTCATCGATAGTAAAGGATAAGATAGAATTGACCAAGAAATGCAAGAAATGAAAGGCAATAATATGGAAAGCAAGAAATATGGAAAAGAATGCAGAACAACAAGAAAGGATCAAATTCTATATTAAACAAAGACAGGAAAATTTTAAAGATAATACGAAGAAAATGATAGATAGTATTCTAAAAAGAAAAAAAGATAAAGTAAACTTTGACAAAATAATAGAAATTAATCAGGTGGTAACAGATCCAACAGAGATAAAAGTTAAAGTAAAAAAACATTTTAGAAAATAGACAGGTAACAATCCAACAAATATGAAGTTCTGGAAAGAATAGAAGAAATACTATGACCCAAAAAAAGAAATAGCGGATACTTACGAGTCCTTATTACGAACAATCACTGTTAAAGAACTAATAGAAGTAGTAAACAAAGCACCAAATGAGAAAGCAACAGGGCCTTCAGGAATCTCAAATAAAATAATAAAGAGACTACCAGAAATCGCTATAAAAATTTTAACGGGAATGTTAAATGAATGCATTTTGAAAGAAGAGACACCTAAACAATAGAGCGCAGCAAATATTTGGGCGATTCACAAAAAAGAACATTATAATAATGACCTAAATTATACCGCCTATATCCTTAATTGAACATACGCGAAAATTGTTCACCAAAATCTTAACGAATAGGTTAAACAATATTCTATTAAGGAAGAAAGTACTTTCACCAATAATCATGTGGCCCTCCCCCTCAAATCAACTGAGGAACCAATAAGAAAATTAAATAACATCCTAGAAGACACAAAGGTGGAAGGAAAGGAATATTGGCTACTGCTCCAAGACATGTCGAAGGTGTATGATTCAGTGCATATCCTGATGCTAATAAAAGCAGTAAACAGGCTGAAGATACCAAACAGATTCATCAACCTGATAACATTTATCTTAACAAATAGATACAACAAAATCCTAACAGATCTGGGACAAACAGAACCGTACAAAGTAGAAGATGTGATAGATCAAGGAGAGACCTTCTCTCCAACCCTGTGGAGAATATACTATGACCTGATTATATGATAGGATTGCAAAAGAATTCGAGGGATACACGACAGGCATACAGATAAAAAACAAGAAAGTAGAAACAAAAATGGCAGTATTAGCGTACATGGATGACACAGCATGGGTGGCTCGATTAAGAGAAGACCTAAAAAAAATAGCCAAAACAGCAGAGTCATTTTATAATCTAACAAACATTAAAGTAAATCCCACTAAGTTGCTGCTAGTAACGAACACAAAAAACAAAATAGACTCAATTAAATATAAAGGCAAAGAAATTAAAAATTTAGATAAAAAGGAAGCTTTTAAGTATCTAGAAGTATGGTTCACTCGAACACGCTCCTTAAAAAGTGTTCAAAATGAAGTAGAAAAAGAGATTAAAGGAGGCTTGAATAGAATCTCTCTAACTTCCATAACAGAAAAACAAGCAATATATTTGATAAATATTGCAATAATACCTAGAGCAACATACTGAATGCAAAGCTGTCACTTAATGGATAGTTCATTAGAAAAAATCAATAGTAGATTCATGAAGATTGTAAAAAATAAAGCGGGCTTATCGAGAGGAGTACCAAATTTAACGCTATATCATCCTAACATATATGGCCTAAGGAAATTAGAACAAGTACAAAATCAATACCTAGCAAATTACCTAATAAAAGGAATAAACTCTACACAATTCGAGCAATCAGTACTAAAAATACAATTACAACAACTATAGTGGGCAGCAAACACTAATGAATCAATTTTAAAAACCAAACCAGTCTTTACAAGCAAAAAAAATAAGACATACATGGCACAAGCAATCCTAGCAATGCATAGATTACAGATCCAACTATCAAGAGACCTAAATGAGTGGCCAATACCAAAAGAAGCACCCAGGACATCAATAAACTACATATTAGAAGATATGGATTGTGCAACAGAAATAAAAGACAAAATGAATAATCACGACCTATACGCAATAGAATAGTTCTTGAATTATGAAAATACAAATTGCATTAACTGGAGAGAGCTACACAATAATATAAGAAAGATACCTAAAGGAAGAGAACTGGGGTGGTTTAAAATACCTAGAAAGGCGATAGAAGAAAAGAATCCCTCTAAAGAAATGTTAAACAATTCAAATCCGTTTATATTAAATAATTGGAATGAGAGAGAAAAGAGTAGATGGGTAATTACAGACGAGAAAACAATCGGGTGAGTCTTTAGCATTAAGAATGGAATCGTCAAGATTAAGTATTGAAATTTAAATAGTATTAATGATGTAACAAGATGCAATGGCTGCGTACTAAATGACAAAACACTAAAATTAAAAAACTGCACTATCACGAGGTATCAAGAAGAAATATGCATCCTACAAATAGATAAAAAACGAACAATCCATGCTGATATAGAAAGCTTGATGCAAGCCAGGAAACGTAAAATGGAGAAAAAAGAAGTAAAATCTCTGTTAAACAAATTCACTAAAGCAATAACATGTGGGATGACACCAATGATCGATGAATTGAAAAGCGCTATGTAGAGAAAAGAAGTGTTTGAGATTGACCTAATCTTAGAAGAGCGAAATCTAAAAAAGATAATCAAACTGTGCCTAACAATAAAAATACATCAAATAGATAAGTCGTAGTCAATAGTAAATACTATATCGCTAACAAAAACCCATATAGCGCTCTCTGGTCTATATATAATCCTTGGCCTAACTCACAAGAAAACAAAAATAAAAATAAACACCAACTCTGATTAACTAAAAAAGAAAATAGACAAAATCAAAGAATTGAAATCAGTATATGTACCAAAACTACACATAGAAAATTATAGAAAAATCCTAATAGCGATTAAAGGAGAATTAATGGACAGAGAAGAAAACATAGACATAGTGGCAGATAAAGAAAGGAAATACAGAGGCGACCCACAAGACCCAACAGAAATAAGTTTTAATCCACAAAAGATAATGAGAAACTACCACACTCTGTTGTACTGTTACAATACAATACCATTCTGTAATAGGTAGTTGATAAAACAAATACCGGTAATCAGAGCAGAAAATACAGTAAAATGGTTGGGGCAAAACCAAATAAGATATTGGAAAGAAACCATACAAGAAATTAATTGGAGTGCCACAATAATATACCTATCACAAACCGAAAGAGCTTTGAGTTTGGGCTCCAACCCGGCACAATCTAGGATAAAAAATTTTAAAATAAAACTAATAACTAACGAACTTCCTAATTACGTTAACCTTCATATTAGAAACTCTAACAAGAATAAAACCTACCTATGTGCAAGATGCAAGCAAGAGAAGGAGGACACACCACACTTGCTGGGCTGTAAAAAGAATGAAGTATCAATAGAAAAAAATATACAAGATATGCTCAATAAAGTCTATAAAAAAGAAACAATTTATAAGGAAGACATAAATGAATTCACAAAGGAATATGTAGATTTACATATCAGAAAAGGGGTACCAGTTGGATTTATAACAGAAAAAATGATGGGAATTGGAACATTCAACAAGAAAAAGAAGAAATACGCAAGCTCAATCCACCATGAAATAACAACACAAATATATAAAAACATATGGCTGCTAAGTAGAAAAACAAGACATAATGAAACGACTGATCCAAATTTACCAATGTTAAACATTGAAGAACAGAAATACGAAATCGAAGAAAATTTAAAAAGATTCTCAAAATGGCAACAAAACTTCATTTTATATAGTCAATTCTCTTTCATTAGTATTTACGAAGACTAGAGGTCTGGTGATCTGTCTAGCTAAGATAAGGTTAAGAGTAAACTAGCTCTTACCTATAAACCTGTAGTAGATAGTGATTATAATGTACTTATATATAATATTATAAAATATCGAAATAAAGGTTTAGAGGAAGGACCTCTTTTAAAAAAAAACATATAAACAATATGCAGTCTTTTCTAATAATAAAGCATTAGAGAATTTTCAGATATTCTCCAGGATGAAGAATTCCAAAACTTCGATGCTCCTTTTGATATTGAAAAAACTGGTACTGAAAACAAACTAAATGATTTTGAGCAGTATCTTGCTGACCCACTTGTTCCTCGTTCGCGCACAGAGCCATTTGACACTTTGGCCTGGTGGAATATAAATGGACAAAGATATCCCTTAGCATCATTAATGGCAAGGGATATCCTTGCCATTCCAATAACTTTAGTAGCATCCAAAGCAGTTAATGGACTTTCTACGAGCACCAAGACATGGACTAATTTAACTATAACCTAAACCTACCAGAACCTTCTATATTCCCATTTATATGCTAACCTAGCTTTGTATGTCCCTCTCCAACCAACAATTGGTATTCACATGTCCACCACTTTACCCACACTACCTAATATCATCACTTCCAATTTGGTGTCAGTTGCCAGATAGGCGCTTTATGCTTCCAAATAGGTATACCTGTGTCCCCTACTAGCGTACATCTCAGGAGTTCGTATCTCAAGCCATGCAGCTGCCTCTACCACATTGGGTAAATATCTCAAGCCTGCATACTGCCGCAACTAGCCAATTTTTCTGCACTTCGGGGCCCTGTATTTAACATTCCGAATTCAGTAATGTGCGAACGACTGTACTTCCCGCTATGGTGATGAGTAACTGGGCATGTTTCGCAAATGCTTCCAGCTATCAGGTATAGTTGGATGGCATTATGAGGCACTAGCGAACCATGATACACTCTATATATGCACTTATACCTGCTTATCCTGTATTGGTGTCCCAGCCCCTTTAGCGTTTGAAGACTCCCATATGGGTACACCTAGAGCCTATTAGGCCTTGACACATACACGCCTCTATGCTTCTACTTCTTATTGGCCAGTTAGTTCTGTCTGCCCTTGCAAGGTTCATTCTGATCCCCAATACTCACATCTTACCACTTCTGACTTTATACCAATCCCTCCCAAACTACAAACCAGTTAGCCCAGAAGGATTGGTCTGCCCAGCTTTATGTGCCGAAGGACACCCTTTCCTTGGTACCTACTTCTGAAATGTAGGTCCTTTTTCTCTGGTATGACTCTGGTGGCCAGGTTGGTGTCCCCTCTTGCCATAGGGTATATTCCGTTCGGTTCTTCGGTCTTCGGTTAGAAGGGCTTCTGTAGTACCGTAGTAGGATCTTCTTTACCTTCTTGCTCAGGACTTGCTAAATGGGTTTAATTGTTCCAGTCCCTTGGATTTGTCTGTGTAACTTACACAACTACGCCGATACTCTCATTCAAGATAGTGGTACCAAGGTTACAGGTAATATACCCGACAGATCAATGAACAAATGTTACCGTAACATAAGTCTATTTTTCAATTCGTCTCCAGTGGGATTTGAACTCTAGACCTGCCGCTTGGGGGTGACAACCAGACAGCTTCTTTATGTTGCCACACCCTTTTGAGTTTTTTTTTTAACAATATAAGCTAACTCATTTTATATAGGCATTTAGTACTGCTAGAAAAGTCATTATGACTATCGTTCGAATTTGAATCCCGAAACTCTTGAAATGTTAATCTGCATTCAGAATTGGATAAAAAATACAGCAGACTATGACTAATATTCTGGTGCTTTTTTCTTTTTTTTTATGAACTTTTTTTTTTAGTTTTTTTCTTATGATTTTTTTTATACTACAATTTGTTTTTTTTTTACCGTGATTTTTATTTTTTTTGTGATAGCAGTTTTTTTTTGTTTCATACAATGTATTGAGAATCGAATGCTTTAATTTGGGGCATGAAAATGTTTATTTTTAGTTGGTACTATTTTTTAGAACAAAGTGATCAAAAAATCGTATATACTAAATAAAATATTATTGCAATCAAAAAATAAGGATATCAATATCTGATGTATTATATAGTATACATTTTTTTAAAAAACCTTTTCTATAGGATCATTTAATAATAATTCTTATAAGATTAAATTTGGAGCAATTTTAAATTTTCTTGCTCATTATGCAATAGTAAATTTTATCAATCTAAAAAAAAAATTTAATAATATACAATCCAAAGTTGAAGGCAAAACGAAACCTACTGAAACTAGTTTTGGAAGGGTTCTAATCCTTACAATTCTGATTTTTTCAAAAAAGTTGAAACTCTGAAACTCAAAACCCAAAACTATAATCCAAAACTCAAAGCTTAAATCCAAAATTCAAAGATATATATTGAAGCTTTTAAAATTTTTATAAGATTACTCATTTTAATGAAATAGATCGCAAAATGTAAAATGATTTTTGAATAAAATTATAACATTATATACATAATTTTTTAATTATGTTTTTGGCAATTTTTTTTCACTGCCTCAGTTTGTACTGCTTTTTTTTAAAGCTAGTCAACTTAATTTTTAATATCATACTATTATTACAACTTAGGCTGTTTGAAGATAATTTTTTAGTTAACATCACCCCCAGCTGAAGTCTCCCCTATAATAAAAGTGATATTAAACGAAGAATCAACTTCAAACAGCCTTTTTCATAATTCTAGACGATAGAAAAAATTACCAATGAAGAATTGATAATCATTTGATGTCTGTTAATACTGCAATTTATTTAATTCTGTGGTAACTTATCAATTCGATCGTTAGTAGATATGGTGTACTATTACTTATTATTATTTGATATTGTATCCAGTTTATATATAGTAAGTAAAAACACTAATCCTTGATTGTCAGAATATAAACTCCGGAATTATACCATTCATATTAAAAGGATTGCACATATACAATAAATTGTTAGATGTATTCCAGCCTAAAAAGCGCCAGATTTTCCAATTTTATTGAATATACATCAGTGCGATTGATGTATATTGAAGAGATACATAGCATACAATAATGCATTTGATATATAATTGAAAGTGTTGAGGTGAGGTTTTGGGTTTTGAATGAGGTTTAGAGATCTGGGTGAGGTTTCGAGTTTCGGATAAGGTTTCAGAAGCCATAATCTGAAACCAAAAACTTTCAGATTGCACAAAAGGATTTCAGTAGTAAATGATATTAATCGATTATTTTCATATAGAGAGAATATACGGAAAGATCTACAAGCTCAGTTGAGCATTCTTTCATAGAAGCAAAACTTCATCAAATGGATAATACGATGCATCTCAATATACGTCTAATGTGTGTGATATCAAAGACCATAAAGATATATTGTTTGCAACTGAGTCATATAAAATAGGCCTTGAAGACTATGAAGAGACCTAATTTGATGAAGCTTTTCAGGACTTGTATCACCCACAAACTGTCGAATGGCCTAACGATTCATATCGTGAATTTATAGAGATTATTAATAAATATCAGCTATCAAATTCAGCTGGTGATGCTTTTATAACCTTCTTCAATAAATTCTCGAATTTGGATATTTCACCACTTTCACCATCAACAAAGGCAGGAAAAGAATTTCTTGATGATACTATCATTCCTTATATGATGTTTAAAGAAGTTCTTGTTAAAACGTTTCAAATGTTGAATATGTATTTTACTATCGATCATTAATAAAGACTATAAAGTCTTTATTAATGATCAATAGTATTAATCAGTCACTGGTCCTTCAATATAAAGATAAAAAAGAAGTAAGGAACAGTGTAGAGTGTAGAATCTTCAGGGAGCAATACTATAGTAATTGGTAGAAGCAAGAAGAATCAGATTTACTTCTTTTGTAGCATTTGCTGTCGCTTATACTTTATTCGGATGTGACAACCCTGGACCACATGGGAAAATCTTCTGGGCATCCCATGTTTATATCGCTTAGAAACATTCCTAATCAACAAAAAAATAAACCAGAATCTAAAGCATTAATTGGATACCTTCCGATTTTGAAAGCCATGGATTCTAAAACAAAAAACTCTGATAAATTCTGAATGGCTCAAAGAGAAGGCTTCCAGAAGTGTTTGTCGATTCTTTTCGAGCTCATTATTGAAGGGCCTGAGCTTCACTTTGTCGTGCATGGAGATATAATTACTTTTATTCCACGTATATCTATAATTATTGTGAACATGGTTGAAGCCGATAAGTTTACAAATGTTTATCAACCATCCTGCTCAAGATGGCAATATGCAATGTGCTTGGTTTCAAGAGATGACTTGAATAATACAAATTTGACAGAAATAATTCCAAGAACTCCAGATGCTATGAAATAGGTGATTAATAGCGGAGAAGATAAGGATTATTCAATTTACCCTGAAAAAATGTATTTTGGGAAATAAGGTATAGTCACAGGTTGAATTAATCCTAGTGTCTAAAATTGGGTTGCGGACTGCATACTATTTATAGGTTTCCGCAACTAAAATCTAAAATGCATATGCAGTTCTGCAAATAAAATTTCTGAATTTGCATATAGGTATGTTCGAATTTGCATATAGAAATGTTCATATGTACAACTAAATTCATATAATCTGCAAGTAGATTTGTTATTTAGTTGCAGGTCCGCAACTAAATTAAAAATTGAATTTCAGACACTGCCGTGTACATACTGGGAGACAAGTTTTTTGTTATGTATGTGGTAGACTACCATAGATCTGCCAAATAACTAGATTGATATTGGTAATATAACAGCAAAACATTGGATATCCTGATATCTTCTCTTAGTACTCTTAGTACTAAAAGTAAGATATCGAAATATTCTAATATTTTGCAGTTATTACCAATATAATCTAGGAATTTGGCAGCTCTATGGTAGACTACCGTATAAATATAACAGGATACTTATCTCCTGGTATGTACTGATATATATTGATTAACCTGTGGATATTTTAGTTTATTATCATCATATTTTTGTACTAAAAATATATATTGTTATAAATAATATGTAAAAATTTTAGAAACTTTAATATATATGAAGCTATCATACCTGATCGAATGCACGCTTTGGTTCTTGGTCTCTTCAAGTATATGCTTGATTATACAAAAGAACTCTTATATGAACAATGTGGAGGCCAAGTGTTTCAAACCTTTGAACAGCAATTAGTATCGATTCCACGATACCACAGCCTTAAAATAATAAAGAACATATCAGATATAACACGTACCATGGCCGACGAACTGCGAAATTTAATTAAATAATAATTTTTGCTCTCGATAACCTATAAAATGGTTATAAGAAGCCAGGAATTAGTAATAAACGATTATGCCAAGTTTATTACAAATTCATTAAAATGTATATTGCCACCCGTGAAAAATCGTTTAATAATGATTTTTGTAACCAGCTCAAGGTATAATATAAATCCTTGGCTTTTTTAAAAATATCGATTACTAACGAATAAGTTTACAGGACTTAATTTTGGATTGGGCCAAAGAATTCATTGAAATATTTTCAAAATACAATTCAAGATGGTGGTACCAAGGTTACAGGTAATATACCTGACCGATCGATGAACAAATGTTACCCTTACACAGGCCTATTTTCCAATTCGTCTTCAGTGGGATTTGAACTCTAGACCTGCCGCTTGGAAAAGTGACAACCAGACAGCTTTTCTAACAGTAATATTTAGTGGCAATTATTTTGAATTTCAACTATAAATTTCATTTATATAAAAATTCACAATTTTATTAGCTAATCAACATGTGATTTGTTTCTTATAATAAAAATTTGAGCATTCTTATTCTAGACCCTTGGTTTAGAATAGTTATCATAGACCCCAGAGTTTGGCAAATTAAACTAGATCTCAAATATGATTGGTTTAGATCTAATAGCTATCAAGTAAAAAATTCTAAGTTTTTACTATATGCATATCATAGTTTCATAATAAAATTTTAATTGGGTTTAAAAATAAACTTTAAAAGACAGTTTTTTATCTTTATTATTAATTTTATTTATTTGTTTATTATTATTTACAATATACAAGCAAAATAAAAAAACTATAAAAAAAGGTGAAAAAAGTAAAAAAATTTAGACAAAAGAACAAAAAAATCTATCAAAAAATGATAAAGTTCACAAATATTAAAAAGTGTGATTAATGTGCAAAAATCTAATAAAAAATATATTAAAAGCTCAATTAAAAATACCCAAAAAATGGTTTGCTAGAAGAACTATAGTGACTTTGACAACAAGGAATATGAAACTAACATAATGAAATAATACTAAAAAAGTAACAACACCAAAAATGATGAAAATACATAAAAAATCATAAGGTGTATGAAAAGTATGCTAAAAATAATATAAAATCTGCTGAAATAGTAGCAAAAAAAACAATCTAAAAAGGTAAGAATACTAAGAACTTAAAATAACAAATTACTAAAAAGTATTGACATTTATAATACAATGAAACTATAATGACTTTGGTGACAAAATAACAAAGTCACAACAAAAATGCGGTACCAGAAGCAACAACACAAAGAGTAACAATACTAAAAACCAAAAAATAATAAAAGCATCAAAACAAAAAAATCATGCAGATAGGATTCTGAATAATCTATGTAGGCTTAAATTTGGGTATTATAGTAAATTTTTTTTAGTTAGCACTTTTATATTGGTATATATAGGCTATAATTTAAATACTAGATAGAACTTTTATCCAACTTTAACTTTAAAAAAACAAAATTACATTTTTTTAAAAAAAAAAAACAGAGTTATATTTTCTAAAAAAAACAAACTTATGTTCACTAAAAAAAACAGAGTTAGTTCTTTAAAAAAAATAAATAAAAAATAAATAATTTTTTAAACCTGTTTGATGCATAATCTGCCATACACTATACATCATAAAAAAAACTTAAAAAAAAATACTGTTTATGCTATTTTTTCAATTTTTACAATTTTACAATTTTTGTCTAACCCAGGTTATTGCTCAGATTTTTTATTAACATTATAAAACTTATTCACATTAGTATTCTTTTAAATATACTCTTGCCCATTAACTGTTTTCAAATATAACTTTTTTTATTCAATACCTACTTTTCAAATATAACCTTTTTTTAAAAAAGAGGCTTTAAGACCCTGGGTCGGATAGCGCAGTGGTTAGCACTTCGGGATCTTATTCGCAAGGTTGCCAGTTCGAGTCTAGTGGATGACAAAAACTGTGTTGGGACCACGAATAGTAAGAATCTACGATAAGGCATTGAACACCTCTCTCGTTTTTGGACTTGGTACTACAGCTACAATGAGTTGCATGACAAAGCCACAGAGGTCATGCGGCATCCAGAAAAGGAAAAAATCTGACAAGAAACGTCGTAAACATAAGGACCATCCACTATAAAAAGAACATTACGAAAGGGAAATGAATACAAGGATACTGACTGAATTAGGAAGCTGGGCACCTAATGATGCAACACCAACTGAAAATGGGAAGTGGCTCCCGGAGTAGATGAAAAAGGGCCATCCTATATAGCAGGCCGGTGGAGTATGTAGTTCCTTAAAGCTGCCTATGATCCAAGAAGTACGGGGCACCAGAGTATTGTTGGCCAGCTAGATTCGGCCAGGAAAAACAGACGATTGGAAGGAGGTATAGAGTAGTTAGAAAACCTACTGTATATGTAAGACCTTTGATATAATGAGTTAATAAAAGAGTGCCAATAGCGCCCTTGGATATACCACCAAAGAAATTTAAAAAAAAGGCTTTTATAGCAATTTTTTAAATATGATCTTATATAGATTATTCGGAGTACTATACAGATTATTATATATATATAAACTAGAAGGATCTATAGATCAGAGCTGATAATTTTCTGTAGTGATAAATTGTTAATTCTGTTTGTAACAAATTCAAATTCTGCAAAATTTCTGTACATTAAAATTTATAATTTCTGCATGAATTCTGTACTGATATTTATAAATTCTGTGTTGCTATATAGAAATCTTGAATATTTTGCAATCAATTTGTCTTTAGTCTTTAGCTTATTTAGAATATTAAGCAAAATTTTTTTACCCAATCACACTCATATTTTAGGTTTATTTATTTTCTAAATTAGAACTTTTCAAAAATTATATTTTTAGAACCTTGTATCTATAAAAAAAACTAAATAATTTATAAATCTCTATTTTCTGTAACAATTCTGTAGAACCCAAACAATCTATATAAGGTCATATTTGAAAAACTGCTAATAGAGCCCTTTTTTTAAAAAAAGGTTATATTTGAAAAGTAGGTATTGGATAAAAAAGTTATATTTGAAATCAGCTAATAGACAAAAAGGATATATTTGAAAGAATGCTAATAGGATAATTTTTATAAACACTGAATCAGATATTTATCCTGGGTCATGGCCTGGGTCATATAATAGTAACCCAGCAGATAACAAATTCAAAAATTAAAAAATACAAATATTGAAAAAATGCAAAATTAGTGATAAATAAAATAAACCTTTTTTTAAGTTTTTTTACATTTTATAGAATATAGATTTATAATATATATTAGGTTTTTTTTTTTTAGAGAATTTAATTTAGGGTTTTTTTAAAGATTGTAATTATTTTTTTTAAAAAAATATAATTTTGTTATTTTTTTTTTAGAGAATATAATTTTTTTTTTTTATAAAGGTAATTTTTTTTTTTAGAGAACATAAATTTGTTTTTTTTTTTTAGAGAACATTTATTTCAAAAAAAGTTAAAATTGAATAAAAGTATTATCTGATATTTAAAATATAGCTTATATATATCAATATAAAAGTGCTAACCAAAAAAAATTACTGTAATGCTCAAATATAAGCTTATATAGATTATTCAAAGTCCTAATTCTATGCTATTATAATATATTCTGTGTTTACAATCTAATTTTATAATTTCTGTAGCATTCTATAAAATATAGAAAATCATTGACCCTGCTATAAATAAATTATAGACACCAGTTTAGGTTAAGTTTTTTCTTTACAATTTTGATTGGCTTAACCAACATGTATAATCAGAATCATCATTTTCTTATTTAGAGGACTATTAAAGCCAAGTGCCTTTATATGTTTTTATTATTTAATTAAAATTAAAGTAAGGGCTAGTTAAAAGTTTGGGTTTGGGACATCTTATAGATCAAATTGCCTTCTCTACATTTTTTATTAATGCTCTGAGTCAGGTTTAGGTACTTGTTTCTTGAATTTCACTTTTTTTCTTTGTTTCTGTTTCATCGCCTAATTGGTAACAATTAAAAATTACAATTTAAGGGTAGGGTGTCAACATTTCCAATTTTATATAAAATAGATTATAGATCAATATTGTGTAACCATGTAGAAATCGAACACCTAATTCAAATCTAGAATATTCACATATTTGATATATGTTAAAAGTATTACAAAATTTTTGAGTAATTTTTTTATACTAATGTTAGCTTACTTTTAGAGTCGACGTGTTGTAGATGTTGTCATTGCTAGAGTTGTCGAATTTGGTATCGTTCGCGCTGTTGTTTTACTAGAGCCTTGGAGTAAAATTGTATAAATGTAAATTCATCATTCAGTATCGTCGCTTTACTGGAAGTTTTGTTGGCGAAATTTTGTTGTATAGGCTTCGTCGCTTTTGGTGTTCCTGTGGGTATAGATTTTGTCACTTGTTGTGGTCCCATGTTGAGTTTTCAACAGTGCAACTTTGGCATCTAAGGTGTCATTGTTTTCACACTGTAGATTTCGTTTTTTGCGCTATTGTGTGATTCGTTGTTTTTAGTGAATACACTTTACAAGAACTTTATGCTGACTTTTCGGATCTTTCAATAAGTAGAAGATAGTGATCTTGTGTCAAAAATTATCGAAGGATCAAGACCTAGATGTTTAGGGCCAAATTGTTAGCTATGAAATATATGGATAAAGATCATGATAAACGACCTATTGCAACAAAAATTATTGAAACAATCACTGTTGGTTAGGCATTGGTTAATGTATTTCACAAGAACATCATACTAATTTTTCGTGTCTTACTAATAACAAGCCTGGATCAGAAAGAGAAAAAACATTAGGAGATTAGAGTAGTAAACAGACTAAGTAATTAAAACTATGTAAGGTAACTATAGAATTTAATATAATACAGATTATTCATATTACACAGTCGTTATTACTATTGATCACAATAATTTTATTATATTTATTAAAAATTTCAAAATGATTCAACTTACTAAAAAGACAAAGAATTGCTTGGAAATTTTTATAAAATGTCTACAAAGTGTCAAACAACAAAGTTATATTCGAATATTTTATGCTAATATGTAAATTTTAGATATTCAATTAATAGAATATATAATTTATTAAGTCAATTTTTAATTTTTCTAGTATTTCAATTAGATGTCGCTTTTGGGCGCTCAAAGGTTCTTGTTTAGTTAAAGATCAAACTATTAAACGGCAAGACCACAGAATTAGTAATTTTTTTATAACTATTTGGTTAATTATCTTTTTTTTATTTAATGCTTATCTTCTTTCATATGTGGTGCTGATATATTTTAAAAAACCAGAAAAGAAAATAAAAAAAGTAAAAACTTTTGCTCTATTTCTATTTTTTCTAAATTAATAAATTCTTGTAAATTTAATTCTCCTTCTTCTACTTCTTCACTAATTTGCGAAAAAATAATCTCTTTTACTGTTTCACTGTTTCTTTGTTTTCTGGTGTAGAGTATTTATTATTTAAATATTCTTGTAAAGTCGACATAATGAAAAATTGTTGTTTGTTTTTTCAGCCTCAGTTTTTTTATAGTATAATTTTTAAAGAAATTTTTATTTTTTTGTTTTATTGCAGTAAACACTTATTGCAAAGGCAAACAACGGAACAGGAATGAAGAGAATGACAAATTTTAATTAACCCTCTACATAATGTCAAAGATTTACCAACCCTAGAAACTAATATTGAAATATTAAAAATAATAAAAATCTGTCACATTATACTACTTTTATTAGTTATATTTGTAATAAATTGAAAATGTACAAAAAAACAAAAATGTTACATGCCATGATCAGGTAAGATTTAGCTACAAAGTAGGGAAGTTAGTATAAAGGTTCGTCTACATCTTCTGAACTAGGGTATAACTACGAAAGATTTCAAGAAGTTAATGCGTGTTCTTGCAAATGCAACTGCTATTGGTTTTTCTCTTTCAGAACTAAGTTTAAAACTCAAGAGGGGTAGCATAATGTTCTTTTTGTATGTATAAAAAAGCTACAAACGTATCAATATAAAAACTCAAATCTGATTGGGTAATGATTTGTTCTAGACTTCTAACAGAAGATTTGATCACCAAAAAAAACATATAGGCATCTTAGAAAACTTTGGTGATTATTTGGAGTAGAATTTTCTTAAATAAAATGGGTTTCGAACTATTATTACTATAAATAAAAAGTTTTTATCTGCATGTTATAAAATTTTGGTAAAAACTCATTAGAGCATTAAAAAGTTTTGCTTGTGACAAATTTTTACTTCCTATATAAAAATCTGTGATACTATGTAGATTATATAAAAAATTATCTACGTACACCCTACTCTTAATTGGCTGTTAGTTACATGATAGCACCTGGCTTTAACACAAAACTTACATTTTTAATACTTTTGCATTTCTTTTTTGATATACCTAAATATACTCCAAAAATTTTATTACTTTTTTAAAATATAGTAATTTTAAAAAAGTCACATGACTGCCACAATTAAAATTGACCAATAGAATTGTGGATAATATTCTAATAAAGCTTTAAGTTTTTTTTAATCAAACCTAATTTTTTTATTATATTATTATTTGAATTTCTAATAAGAGTTGTAAAGATAAAAATTACTATTCCAATAGTAGTAAATACATCAAAATTGGCTTAGTATATTACAAGATATAAGTAAAAAATTTTCACAAATTTTTAGTTTTTTAAAAGCTTTAAAAATTTGCAAAATTTTTTTATTTATATCTTATAATACACTAAGCCAATTTTGATGGGTTTACTACTATTAGAATGGTAATTTTCATCTCTACAACTCTTATTTAATAATGATATAATAAAAAAATTAAATCTGATTAAAAAAATCTTTAACCATTTTATTAGAATCTTATCTGCAATTCCATTGGTCAATTTTAATCAACCATCCAAGCATTGCTATCAAAATTTTACTATCACATGAGTTTTGACCAATAAAATAACAAGATCAGATCAGTGTTAAAGATTTGAAGTTCTCAGTATTTTTAGGAACATTTAAAAAAATTTAGAAATATTAAATTTGGAATTTATATTCTCTATTAAGAAAAAATAGGAACATAAAAGTTAATTTTGTCCCTTATAAAGATAGTTTTTTTGCATAAGAGTGAGAGAGAATAAGAGTAAGAGTGAGAGTAAGAGTAAGAGTGAAGAGGGAAAAAGAAAGAGAGAAAGAAAAAGAGAGAAAGAGAGAGAGAAAGAGAGAAAGAAAGAGAAAGAGAAAGAAAGAGAGAGAAATTTAGTTATAAGAACATTAAAAATTTTTTGGAAATATAAATTTAATATTTTATGTTCCCAAAGAACAAAAAATATTTTAAATCTTTTTTACTGAATCAGGTATAATGTAATACAAAGTAGAAAATCAAAACAAAATAGTTGTTTTTTCAAAAATTGCCTATTTCTCTAAAATTTGTATAATAAATCACCTTTTAAGACCTAACAAAAAAAATTACTTGAGCAATTTTACTATATGTTTTGCTAATATTAAGCTCTATAGAAACCTTAACCCTAACTTAAACGAACTTGAAGTTTTTTGGGCATGGTCACGTGATAGTAAAAAAGTGTCGGTGATGCAAAACTTATATTTTTGATACTTCTGCACTTACTTTTTTGATACATCTAAATGTCTTTTCAAAATTTTATTACTTATAATTAAAATTAACCAATAGAATTACAGATAAGATTATAATAAAAGGTTTAAAATTTTTTTTAATAAGAATTAATTTTTTAAGAACACTGGACATCTAGTATAGAGGTCATACTTGTTTTTTTAGCAAAAACTCCTGAAATTTGAGAAACAAAGAACAGTTTTTGCCAATTATCTTAGCATTCAGTGGACCAATTTGAACAAAATTTTTTTAAAATAAAGCTCTTAGTGAGTTGTATCTAATAAAAAAGTTATTCAACTCTAATCACTAGATCAAAGTTATTTAAACAAATATATTTTGTCATTTTTAGCAAATTGGGCTAAAATTGGCCATATCTAGTCATGACCTATATGAGAGATGTTCAGGTCCTATTTTTTTATGTTCATTAGCAAATTTTTATATGCGAAATATTTTAAAAGAAATTGCGATATGCAATATCTTTCGAAATATTTCGAAAATAATTTTGAAATATTTCAATTTCGAAGTATTTTGAAATATAAATTTCGAAATATTGTGAAAATATTAAGTAATATTTGAAACCACAAAAGAATATTAAATAATTTCTAAATAATGTACTGTAGACCTACAAAAAGGTGATCCTATCAATACTTTCCATATTTAATTTCCGATAACCTGCTTTTTTCTGAAACAAATAATCATGTTCCAGGTACATTTGAACCAACCTATGATCAATGATCCAATTTCAGTCATTTAAATTAACCTGTATTCAAATGATACCATTTCTGGTTTATTTGAGCCTTCAACCTATTTAAATAATATTATTTCGAGTTCTAACTTGGGATTAAAATGATCCAATCTGGGATCAAACGATCCAATTTGTAGTTCAAATGCAACTATTTCTTCAGGTTCATTTGAACTCAACCCGGTTTCAAATGATTACATTCCTATTGTATTTGAAATCATCGTGGCTTTGAATGATAACTTTTGAATTTATTACAAAATTTGCTAAATATAAATATATTTCAAATATTTCAAATATTTTGAAAACTTTAAAATAAAATTCAATTAGGCAAATGAGACAAAAGGCATAAAAATTTTAATAATAAAACTTTATTTAATTAATAATCCCCTTAATTTTTAATTATTATATTAACATATGTATTGTATTGACTCAATTATATAAAAATATAAATTAAAAATCAGGAATGCATTTACTAAAAAGAATAATGTACAATATGCATTTACTATAAATGGTCATTTTGTTTTCAAAGTGGATTAGTTTTTATTAAAAGGGAAAATAAATTTGTCGCACCTGCGACATGTTGCACCCCTGGTTCGGCCAATCAAATCGCACGATTTTATAGGCAAAAAAATTTTTTTTAAAAAATTAAAAATTTTACATAATAAAGTGTAAAATTTATACAAAATAGCATATTATATAATGTAAAATTTTATTCTAAACAACTTTTTCTAAATCATAAAGATAGATTATCTTAGTAAAAAAAATGTTTTTTAAGAAAAATCAAAAATTTCCAAAGTTAGCACATATAAAACTTTTTTTTTACTAAAACAATCTACCTTTTTAACTTAGAAAAAGTTGTTTAGCATAAATTTTACATATAATTTTTAAATGTAAAGATAGATTTATATTAGTAAAAAAAAAGTTTTATATATGCTAACGATCGAAATTTTTGATTTTTCTTATGAAACATTTTTTTTACTAAGATAATCTATCTTTATAACTTAGAAAAAGTTGTTCAGAATAAAATTTTACATTATATGCTTTGATATTGCTTATTTATTTTTACATTTTACTAGTAAAATTTTGAATTTTTAAAAAATAAAATTTTTTGCCCACAAAATCGTGCGATTTGATTGGCCGAATCGGGGGTGCGACATGTCGCAGGAGCGACAAATTTCTATTCCCTTATTAAAATATTCACTAATCTCTAAATATAGTATAAATAATGTTTAATTTAAAAATAGAGCTAAAATTTTTAAAGCAATTGTCGTGAGTAGTTTTATTAATCAAAAACAATTTTAAAAGTATTAAAAATCTAAATATAAATGTAATCCAAATAAATTAAAAATAATTTTTAATAATGATAAAATTATGGTGCAAGACATCTATATTCAACAGTTATACAAGGCATTTCAATTTTTCTAATGGCTATAATTTCTTATCTAAGAGGTTTTAAAAAAATCTGACTGGTAACTTTATAAAGCTATATCAGCTCTATATATATGCCAAATATCTTTTCAAAATATCATCAATATAAGAAGTTTTAGCATTTTGAAAATTGAAATTTTATATGTAAATTTATAAATTTACATATAAAATTTCAATTTACAAAAAGCTAAAACTTCTTAAAATGATGAAATTTTGAAAAGATATTTGGCATATATATAGAGCTGATATAGCTTTATAAAGTTACCAGTCAGATTTTTTTAAAACCTCTTAGATAAGAAATTATAGCTATATTAGCATGTGTATTGCTAATTGAAAAACTCAATTATATAAAAATATAAATAAAAAATCAGGAATGCATTTATTAAACAAAAGAACAATGTACAATATGTGTTTACTATAAATAATAATTTATTTTCAAAGCGGATTAATTTTTATTAAAATATTCTTTAATTTCTAAATATATATAAATAATATTAAATTTAAAAATGGAGCTAAAACTTCTAAAGCAATCATCATGAGCAGTTTTATCAATTGAAAACAATTTCAAAGTATTTAAAATCTAAATATAAATGATATAAATGTAATTCAAGTAAATTTAAAATAATTTAATTTTTAATAATGATAAAATTATTAAATATTTCAAATATATTCGAATTAATTAAAATATATCTGAAAATAATTAATTAATATATGTATATATTATGACTGATTACACAGATTCAAATGATTACATTCCCAGTTTATTTGAAAATGATACAGGTTAAAAAGATAAATTATTTTGAATAATGTTAAAAAATTTGCAAATTTAATATATTTCAGTATTTGTACAATATTTCAAAATACTTTGAAACCATCTAAAAATAAAATTCAATTAGACGAAACAAAAGTATAAAAATTAATAAAAAAAACTTTTTTATTTATATCTAATAATTCCCTTAAATATATTAGCATCAGTGTTGGAAATTTCAGACTCAAATACTGTTCTCATAAGAACAGTATATTAGCTACAAGTGTTCTTAACCAATTGGTTAGTGTCCTTACTAAAAAAAAAATAAAAAAAATAAAAACACCAATATAAGTAGTTGTTATTGTTGCTATTATAGCAAAATGAAATCTCTTTTATCAAAATTAAATAAGTATTTTTATCAATTTTTGGTTTTGGTATAAAATTATATAGCTAATTATTATACTTATGAGAACAATATTATTTTTACTGTTCTCAAAAAATTTTTTAATAGTGAACAGTAAAAAATTTTGCAGTTCACAAATTTATAACAGTGTTATCATGAGTACTCTGAGAACGCTAATTTCCTATACTGATTAGCACATGTATTGTTAAATGAAAAAACTCAATTATATAAAATATAAATTAAAAATTAGGAATGAATTTAAAAACAAAAGTATAATGCACGATATGTATTTACTATAAATGGTCATTTGTTTTCAAAGCGGATTAATTTTTAATTTAAAAATGGAGCTAAAACCTATAAGCAATTGTCGTAAACAGTTTTATTATCAAGGGGGCATCCATAAATAATATTATACAAGGGGTTGAAAAACGATAACATTTTTCTCAATAAGTAGGGGGTCAAAAAAATATTACATAATTTTTTTAGAAAAAATCATCTATAAACTGAACCAGTGGTCCAAATTTAATGACATTTGTACCATTTGATTCGTTTTAGTGAGATAAGTCGAATGGTACCAATTTTATTTCATTTGGATCACTGGATCAAAAGCTATTGTCCAAATACTATTGGTTATTATGTTTTCTTATAAAATTACTATAAAATCAATAGTTTTTTGTGAATAACTATTAATCCAGTGATCCAAAAAAAAACTCTTTCTGACAATCCCTCGTACCAAATTTTTCAAGAACACTGACCTATAAAAACTCTATAATTAATATGTCTATACGCAACAAAACTTCACCAAGCTGCTGTCGGGTACAAAGTCCATTCACTGGATGCTCTGTGCCTGAAATAGAGTTGAAAAAGATTTGCAGACTTTTAAGCGAAGCACCTTGGCAGGCTTTGGTACTATTGAGCAAAGACGTAGTAGAGAAACTCTGGAGCTTTGTCAAGTTCTATGGATATGAAAATAGAAGTAGAGGCTTGGTTAGATATGTTATTTTATACAGCGTAACTCTTTCAAACTCATTCAAGTTTGGTACTTTCCTCTGAGCCCTTTGGTCTTTTCAAAATTTCAAAAAGTGGGCATTTCGGCTTACCCCCTTCAAAAGATCAGCAGTGTTTACTCCTTCCAAATTAGGATAGCGCCTTCTGAATTGGAATCGACGTCATGAGTGAGATCTGTTTTTGCGTACGTGATAAACAAAAAGGATGTGTCAGAGGTCGGGAGGGATGATGTAATGAAATTTCTTTCTAGAACATTCTATTAGACGTATAGATTTTTCTTTTTTTTCTTGATATACATATAGTATATAGTATAAGGCATTTCCTTGTACTAATACTATATAATTTTTACAGTCTTGCACAGGCATTAATAGTACTATCATGTATTTCTTTCTTTTTGCTTTTTTCTTCTTTCTTTTCATTTTTATCTTTGTTGTCGAATCTTGGTTTATCGTTTAGGTAGTTGTTAGTATCTCCCCATTTTATTTTTCCTTTTATATTTTCTCCTTATTGGCTATAGTTTTTCTTGTAGTAGGTTCTTTCTACTAGAAAAATTAGGAGAAAAAAGTCTAAAAAGAAGGCAATCTTGATATGGTTAGCATGTGCCAGCCAGTGATAGGAGGGATCATATTCTCAGTAAGTTGAGAATCCAAATTGAAGCAAAAAGTTGCTAGGCGGGTCACACTTGGATGAAATCGGGTGAGCTTTCTGTTATAGTAGAATAAATGTACAAACGCAGTCATATAATAAAGTCTACAGACACAGAAGGCAGGATTGCTGAATTTAAAAAAAATTAATCCAGTGATCCAAATGAAATTAATTTGGTATCATTGGATTCGTCTTACTGAGACGAATCGAATGGTATATAATTCATCCAAATCGGATCACCTGTGTCATAATATATTCAAGTTTTTGAAAATTTTATATATAAACATATAATATAGATTTTGAAAAAAAATTTTATATAGTAGAGGGGGGTCAAGCACTACTATGAGAGGGTACATAATGTTTTTATAGATGCCCCCTAAGAACTATTTCAAAAGTATTTAAAATCTAAATAAATATAATCCAGTAAATTTAAAATAATTTATTTTTTAATTAAAATATATTTGAATAAATTAAAATATATTTGAAAATATTAATTGTATATTTTTTTGATTGATTACTTTAGACAAATGTTTTAAATAGTAAAAAATTTTTAATGAATATGTGAAAGCAATTTAATTACATTAGAAATTTTATGATATTAATCGAAAATACATATTTAAATATAGGTGATATTTTGTATTCCCTCTCTTCATTGTCATTTGTATCCATTTCATAAATATTATCTAAAATATTCCATAGTTCACTTATTTTGTGTATTTATTTTTACCTTTAAAACTTTTCAAACATTTTGCATATTTTCGAATTAAACTTACTATTTTTTAAAAAATAAACTAACCCAAACCTCTTTCTATCTCTCTCTTTACCTCTCTCTATTTCTTTATTTCTCTCTTTTTCTCTATTTCACTCTCTCACTCTATCTTTCTCATCATCACATAGAATTTTTTCAATTTCTATTATCTAAAAACTATTTGCAATTATTCGTTTTATTCTCATTAATTTTTTCTTTAATATAGTTATATTTTTTATTTTTATCATTTATTTTATTTCTAATTTGTATTTTATCTTTTAATTTTCTTATTTTTTATTATTATTATTTTCTATTATATTTATTATTTTATACACTACTTTCACTTATTTCTTAATTTTGAAAAATGCCAAAAATTGACAAAAAACTTGTAAAAAATCCAAGTATTTTCATATGAATGCTTGTAGGAAATAAAAAAAAGATCCAGATATATCAACTGAGCGTTCTGTTATTTCTGAAAGTGTTATCTCTGAAGGTAGACTATCATCACCAGCTACTCAAATTACTTCGAGACATTCTGAATATATTAAATATTTTATGCTTTTTAATTTTTTTTTACTTAATCATAAAATTATTATTAAGTTTTTTTTAAATTTTAAGATATTTCAGGAACTTTAAATAAAATTTTAAATAAAACTTGACGATCTATCTGAAAAAATTAATCAGATGGATTGAAAATTGGCAGAAGTTGAAGAAAGAATGTTAGAAAGCTTTGACCTAGCTCATGAAAACAGTTTTATTTAAGTAAATTTTTGATTATTTTTTTTTATTATTTTAAAATATTTAAGAATACTTATCTTTTATCTTTTTGAAATAGCAAACGGTTAAAGCTACGGCGAAAATATTAATTGAACTTCAATATACCCTTTTGAAAAAAAATATAAAAAGCTGCAGAAAAACATCTATCAAAGAATCAAAGTGAATATTATAAAAGCATTTCAAACAAAAGATGGGCCACTTATTATAAGCAGAATATTGCTGGACCTGTAAGTTTTTTAATTTTTGTTAAGTTAAATTTCTAAATATTTTTAAATGTTTTAAATTATTTTAAAACGTTTCAAATTATTCGAAATATGTTAAAAGGAGTTGTCTTGGTGCCACCCCAGGTGGAAAATTATTTTTGCTACCCCCAGTGATCAACCAATCAAATTCGATCACATGAACTTATTTTTTTTAATAAAAAAAAATAAATAATAAAAAAAACGTAATAAAAGCGTAACGAATGACGAAATCGTATCACCAAATTTATTTATTAAAAAAAGTGATCACTGTACTTAGCGAATTTATTTATAAAAAAAAAGAAAAAAAATATAATAAAATCATATTACCACAAAGTACTTATAATAAAAGATACTCCTAACAAAAATGAACAACAAACAGCACAATTTACAACAAAACGTCAAACAGCACGAAAACTCTACAACGATGCCACACCAAAAACGGCACTTCAATAACTCCAGTAACGACGGCTCCAACAGCGAAATCATACCCAGAAGAAAAAGAAGCAAATATATAAGAAAAAAAATCCGCCCCAAGACGAAAAAACGGTGACTCCAATAATTCCAGTAACGACGGCTCTAGCGGCGAAATCAAACCCGGAAGAAAGAGAAGCAATAAATATATAAGAAAAAAATGTCACCAAGACGAAAAACTTACCTGAAACCTCCAGTAACGACAGCCCCAATGGCGAAATCACACCCGGAAGAAAGAGAAGTAGCTGTAAATATATAAGGAAAAAAACCAAGACTAAGACAAAAAACTTACTCGAAATCTCCAATAACGACGGCTCCAACGGCGAAATCACACCCAGAAGAAAAAGAAGCAGCAGTAATATATAAGAAAAAAAAATGCTCCCAAGATGAAGAAACGGTGACTCTAATACCTCCAGTAACGACAGCTCCAATGGCAAAATCACACCCGGAAGAAAGAGAAGCAGCTTTAAATATATAAGAAGAAAAAACAACCCGACACCAAGACAAAAAACTTACCTGAAATCTCTAGTAATGATGGCTCCAACATCGAAATCACACCTGGAAGAAAGAGAAGCGGTATTAAATATATAAGAAAAAAAAACCGGCCCCAAGATGAAGAAAACGGCGACTCCAATAACTCCAGTAACAACGGCTCCAACGGCGAAATCAAACCCGGAAGAAAGAGAAGCAGCAGTAAATATATAAGAAAAAAAACCCCCGTCACCAAGACGAAAAACTTACCCGAAACCTCCAGTAACAACGGCTCCAATGGCGAAATCACACCCAGAAGAAAGAGAAACAGCTGTAAATATATAAGAAAAAAAAAACTGATACTAAGACGAAAAACTTACCCGAAACCTCCAGTAACGACGGCTCCAACAGCGAAATCACACCCGGAAGAAAGAAAAGCAGCAGTAAATATAAAGAAAAAAAAAACAAAGCAGATCTAATCTAAAAAAAAATAATAATAACTTATCTGATTGGCCGTTCTGTGGTAGGGGTGGTAAAAAATATTTTACCACCCGGGTTAGTACCAGGACTTTCCATATTAAAAATAATCATTTTCAAATATATTAAAATATTTAGAAATATAATTTTAATTTTTGCATAATATAATAATTTCTAAATATTTAGATATATTCAAAATATCTCGAAATTATTTAACTTTATATAATAATTATATTAAATTTTTAGCTATTAAAGCAGCATCGATCATTACGAAATGCTTTGACTATGCAAATCAAACAAGTATTATTTTCAGTATTTGGTGAAAACAATTTGAATTCAATAAATACAAATGTAGTCCCATCAAAAATTATGGAATGGAAAGCTTCTAACAAAACAAAGTCTTGCTATAAAAAGCTTTTTACTCTGATATCCTCTGACCCAATTGACACATATATGGCAAGAATCCTTGCAAAAGTATAGTCTACTACAATACTATTGGACATGAAAATAGCATATGCCATTACAGTATGCTAAGTAACGCTAAGCCAACATTATAAAAAATTCACAATGAGCGAAGATATTGTGAAAGATAGACTTATAAAAAATTTAGTAAATAAAATAGGCTGTTATTTTATAGCGACCTATTACCATGGTGACCCCGTAATCAGCCAATCAAAAGCGATTACATGGTCAGCTTTTTTTTTTACAAAAAAATTTTTTTTTATTAAGGTTTATACGGTATATTATTTTAAAAAAAACTTAGCGAACGTTCGCGGCACAAAAAAAAAATTTTGCGAATTCGTTGTGTAATGAAGCCGCCCATTTTTTATTTAAAAAAAAACATTGCGAAATAAAAATAATACAAAAAAAAATTTACATCATTGCACGAAGAAAAAAAATTTCGCAAACACTCGCAAAACAAAAAAAAATAAAAAAAATAAATTAGTGCATAAGAAGCCGCCCATTTAATTTTTTATTATTTAAAAAACGAAATAATATAAGTTATAAAAAAAAAATTTACATTGTTGCATAATGAGCGTTATTACGTAACGAAATAATGAAGCCACCTCCACCCACCCATCCACTGCGACAAACGACAGCGAAAAAAATAGCCCATCCACTATATTCACTAAAAAATGCTGAAAGTCCACACGAATTCACCAAACAAACGTCGAAAGTCCTAAGAAAAGTTCACCAAAAAACACCAAAAGTCACAAGAAGAGTTCACTGAAAGCACCAAGAAAACTCACCAAAAAAACACCGACTAGAAAACGCCAAAAGTCCTCAGGAAAAATTCACCAGAAAATGCTGAAAGTCCTCAAGAGAATTTACCAAACAAACCGAAAGTCCTAAGAGAATTCACAAGAATTCACCAGAAAACGCTGAAGGTCCTCAAGAGCACCAGAAAACGCTGAAGGTTCTCAAAAGAATTCAACAAAAAATGCTGAAAGTCCATCGAAAGTCCACAAGAGCTCACCAAAAAATGCTGAAAGCCCCAAGAGACAAACGCCAAAATCCCAAGAGAATTTACCAAAAAAGGGGAAGTGCACCAACAAATCGTTGAAAGTTCACCAATTCCGAAAATTAGTAAAGGTCTAGAAAAAAAACGGCAAAGATTAAAAAAAAAAAGTACTTACCCTCAAGAGCACCAGAAAATGCCAAAGGTCCTCAAGAGAATTCAACAAAAAATGCCAAAAGTCCATCGAAAGTCCACAAGAGCTCACCAAAAAACGCTGAAAGCCCCAAGAGACAAATACCAAAATCCCAAGAGAATTTATCAAAAAAGGGGAAGTGCACCAACAAATCGTCAAAAGTTCACCAATTCCGAATATTAGTAAAGGTCTAAAAAAAACGCCAAAAGATTAAAAAAAAAAGTACTTACTCTCAAGAGCACCAGAAAATGCCGAAGGTCCTCAAGAGAATTCAACAAAAAATGCCGAAAGTCCATCGAAAGTCCACAAGAGCTCACCAAAAAACGCTGAAAGCCCCAAGAGACAAACGCCAAAATCCCAAGAGAATTTACCAAAAAAGAGGAAGTGCACCAACAAATCGTTGAAAGTTCACCAATTCCGAAAATTAGTAAAGGCCTAGAAAAAAAAACGCAAAAAGATTAAAAAAAAAAAGTACTTACCCTCAAGAGCACTAGAAAACACCGAAGGTCCTCAAGAGAATTCAACAAAAAACGTCGAAAGTCCATCAAAAGTCCACAAGAACTCACCAAAAAACGCTGAAAGCCCCAAGAGACAAATGCCAAAATCCTAAGAGAATTTACCAAAAAAGAGGAAGTGCACCAACAAATCATCGAAAGTTCACCAATTCTGAAAATTAGTAAAGATCTAAAAAAAAAAACGCCAAAAGATTAAAAAAAAAAAGTTCTTACCAATAAGTTAAAAAAAAAAGCCCACAACAGCTCTACTAATTCCAGAGAAATAAATCTACAAAGGAAAAAAAGTATAAGTTCAAAAAAGAGAAAAGAAATGCAAACAACAAAAAAAAAACACATATCTTAAGATCCCGGTTATCTCTACTACCCGATTTTCTAGGAAGCAAAAAAAAAATCAAAATAAAAAACACGAGATCTAATTTTTTTTTGATTGTGATGCGACAAAAATTCTTATTTGATCGCCAATCTTCAATGTGATTGGTCGATCGTATGGGGGTCGCCATGGCGATGGGTCGCTATCTATAATTTTCCAATAAAATAAACTAAATATTTGCAAAATATATATATTTTTTTTTTAACCGCGAAATGGCGTACTTTATTTAAATCTATAAATTTATGTAAGAGCTAACTATTTACAATTAGGAAGGTTTATACATCTATATTTAAAAACTGATCTAACTTTTCTTTGGATTTGCTCTTACGGGTTTTGTTTAAGACCGTAAGGCTTTTCCTTAGCCTAGCTTTAGCTACCATTTTACAACTTCTTCTCTCATAATGTTATTTCCCTACCGAGCTTGTGTGTACCAATACCATATCTCGCACATAATATTAATATGTAACCATATTGCTACTTTTCTTTTTTCACAATTTTGTATATGTTGAGCAGTAAATATCTCTTCTATGTTTTGTGGGATCGAGTATAATGACGAATTCTTCATAAATGAATAACCTATCCTCCAAATTGTTTGACTGATATTATATTTCAAAGCAAAATGATCTGGTGTTTGTTTTTCCTCTGGGCAGCCTGGGCAGCTTCCATCTATATCTTTATCTATGTGCATAAGTTGGTAATCTAGTGGAAGTGCTCTATTCTGCAACTGCCAAAAAATATCTTTCTTTTTATTTAATATTTTCTTACTTTCTATCCACTCATAGTGGTTTAGAGGATTGTCTTGTGAAGCTATTAGAGTTTGTGCTGCTATAGGCTTTATCGAGTACTATCTTAGAAATTCAGTCACTTTCTTGACTATGAACTGATCCCCTAGTTGATCACATAACTTTATTTGTGTAATTTCCCATGGCCAGTTATTAGAAGATTCTATTGTGCCTTTAAGTCGTTTCCAGGCTATTAGGTAAGGTTGCCAAGCATCTGGCCACTCTTTAAGCCTAATTGGAGTGTTGTTAAAGCTGTTACTATTGAGATTTTTCTTTTACTTGTATTCTTTGTGAAATTAGTGTTCGTTCAACTCTGGCCCAAAAACTATTAGCTATCAAAAGCTTTATCCAAATTGAACAAAGCCTAGTATCAAGCGTATCTTTAAGAACAGAAGCATTTAACCCTCCCCTGTTGTAATCCAGCTGGAAAGCTGAGTATCGTGAAAGTAGTTTGGATTTGTTCTTGATCCAATTGGAGATCAGATTGTTAATTGCAAAATATTTTAAAATTAAAAAATAATAAAAACGCAAGTTGCAAAAAGGTGAGAAGTTTCTCCCTCCTGCCTTGGACGAAAAAACAGACAATAAAGAGATTGTTGAAGAAGTAAGAGAAAGCAGAAAAAAGCGAAAAAAGTCACAACTATCCAAAATAGTAAAAATTAAGATTATATTCTAATAAAGCTGTGCTCTATATTTTTTTAATTATATAAATTGTTAATATTACAAATAATATTTAGACTAAGAGACGCAAACGAGATCATGCTTCCTCTACAAGTTCTACATAATCCTACGAATCAACTACTAGTCCTCAAGAAATTGCAGATGATTCCGAAGAAAGTCATCACGATGATCCTCAACACGGTGATCTGCAACACCATCACAATGATCCTCAACAAGAAACTTAATCTGCTAGTGCAAGTACTCAAAAAGGTGCTGGTCACCAAGAGTCTCAATAATTTTGATTTAAATTTTTTTATTGTTTTTATTATTTATTTTTTTTTAATCTTTTTTTTTTATTTTTAATGCTTTTTCTCGCAATTATTTTTTATATTTATTTTTTACTGTTTTTTTTAAAATTTATTTTCAATTTTTTTTTATTATATATTTTTATTTTTTTTATTTATTATATTACTTATAAATAAATATAATAATTTAAATTTTTAAATACTCTAAAATCTTGCAAATACTTTAAAATTTTTGTCATATAATTTAATTTCTTCTTTCTACTTTGTTTAAAATTTTGTTACATTTAAGATAATGTTTATATTTGCAAAATATTTTGAATTTTTCAGATTGCTTTTATAATAAAATATCTAATTTTATTTTATTAATATTTAATTATCCAAGTTTTTAAATATATTCGAAATACTTTTTTTATTTTTAGATATTTTAGTTTATTTAAATAATTGTGATAATTAATAGTTTCGAAAACTTTTAAATAATTTTAATTATTTTTAAGATTTTTTATTAAAAAATATATTTGTTTACTAAATATTCATTTGTTTTGTCAAAGCGGGGAATTACATGAACTTGATTTCTAATTGCTTCAATATCAATTACATTAAATAATTCAGTTAATTTAAGCCAAGGACATCCATAATAATATGGATTCCTGTCGGATTTAAAATCATACCACTGAATTAATGCTAGATTATGTGTTAAAGATTCCTTATTATATTCAAGTTTCACTAATAAATATATCTAAAAATTAAATATTAAAAATTTATGTTAATACTGTATTTTAAAAAATTAAAAATTAAAAATTAAACCATGAAAAATACCTGTCCATAACAGATTCCTTGATCTGATATATATTCAAATAGTTCTTCAGAATTCATAGCAACTGCTACATTGCTATGCCAGGCTTTTCCATAAAAATTATCAGTTGCTCTAATTATAGCCCCATTTTCTAAAGTTACTGAGCTATATATTTTAACTATATAATTACCTAAATTAACATTTGCTGAATTAAAATATATAGTTAAATGTTCTAAAAAATTTTCAAGTCCAAAATATATTTTAGAACTTGAATTATAGTCTTTTAATTGTTGGTTAATAAATTCCTGAGCATTATTTAAACTAAAAGTCCAAATTAAATTTGTAAATTTATAAGGGCTTATAGTTTTAAAATTTTTTAATTTGTCTGATAATAATTTCGTTACAATAGCCTGCCTCTGAATCTATTTAATTTAAAATAATTTAGTAAAGTTTTATAAAAATACTAAATATTATTAAAAAATTTAAATAATTACCAATTTTATTATTTGAATTTCTATATTTTGTTTATTATTTAAATAATAAGGCATTTTAACAAAATCTTTATGAAGAATTTCATAGGTTTTAGTGAAAAACCCATTTAAAGTACCATACTTTCTAATTAAATCAATAGTATAGTATATCCATGAATGTAATTTTGGAAACTTTAATTCTGATGAAGTACTTGTTTAAAAAATATTAATAAACTGTTGAGCCAATTTATTATTAAATTCTAAAAATAATTATATTAATATTAGCTATTAAAATTAGTTAATTAAAATATTAAAATATTGATAAATAAATTCAAATAAATTCGAAATATTGCGAATTACCTCAAAATCTTTCAAACTTTGGTTATCAAATTCTTCAAATCAACTTATAATATACATGTTATTCCAAACTTCATAAAGATTCAACAACTTTTTATTTAATGCTTCACTGATATCTAAGTTATCCAGAACAAATATCATAACTTTCATAAGATTACGATATTCATTAGCTGTAATTCTAAAGTGATTGAATTCCATTTTTGAATATTTTAAATTCTGGAAATTTAGGAATACTCGCTAATCTTTTATCCACTTTATCAAGTATTGAAGCTCCATATGATTGTTTTAAAAGATCATATGTAAAAGTAATTTGATAGTTAAATAATCCCTAATCTAAATGATGCATTTTATCAATTATCATAGCTTCGTAAATATTGATATTTCTAAAATAAAAAATTGATATTAAATTATATATTATATATTATGAATTTTAATTTTTTTTTAATAAAATAATTTAAGTTATTTTAAAAAATTCACAATGATTCGAAAGTTTTAAAATTATTTTAAAAATTGTTAAATTAATATTAAATATTTCACAATATTTTGAAAATTTTAAAATTAATTTAAAAATTGTTATAGTAAAATTAATTTTAATCTTAAATTTATTTGAAATATTTAAACATATTCACATATTTAATTAATTAGAATATTAAATTTACCTAAATTTCCAAAAAATATTTGGTACTAATTCAATGCTTACTGTTTGTCCTTCATTCTTATTATAATAGTATTGCATGTTTTAATGATTTCTAAGTTCCATATCTTTTTTAGTGAGATTTGTATTTGTTAAATTATCTCTTTTTACTAAACAAAAATGGCAAGGATGTTTAGA